>VZRI01005093.1:4212-31790 GCA_013397515.1 Upupa epops | reverse complement strand
CAGCACAGAGCCACAAAGATGATGGAGGGGGGCATCTCCATGATGTGGAAAGGCTGAGGGAGGTGGGTCTCTTGAGCTGGGAAAAAAAGGAGCCTGAGGGGTGACCTCATGACTGCTGATCAAAATGGAAAAGGTGGGTGTCAGGAGGAAGGAGCCAGGCTCTGCTCAGGGGCACTAAATAACAGGACAAGGGGCACCAGGTGTCAGCTGGAGTAGAGGAGGTTCCACATCAAGAAGGGAAGCAACTTCTTCCCAGTGAGGGTGCCAGAACCCTGGAAGTGGCTGCCCAAGAGGGTTGTGGAGTCTCCTTATCTGGCACCATTTCAGATCCTCCTGGCCTCCTGTTCCTGTGTGACTGGATCTAGGGGTTCCTACTGTGGCAGGGGAATTTATGATCTTTCAAGGTCCCTTCCAATCCCTAACATTCTGTGATTCTGTGAATCACTGAATTATCGGGGCTTGGAAAAGCCCTCTAAGCTGACCCAGCCCAGCCCATGACCTAACATAACCACATTGGTCAGACCAGGGCACCAAGTGTCATTGCCAGCCTGTCCCTAAACATCTTCAGGGATGGCAGCTCAACACATGTGAAGTTTATCAGTGGAATCCTACACAGTCTTTAGTCAGAAAACAAAGCCAAGTAATGTAACGTTAAAATCAAGTGGGTTTTCAGGTGGGTTTAGCATACATTTGCATATGAGGAATGCCAACGTGGTTGCATGCCCAGTCTGTGTTCACCGGCATCGTGATTTATGAGCACAAATAAGTAAATACTCTGCACGTTATGGGTGCACTTAAACACCATGACATTTAAAAATTGGCATGGTATTTGCATGGCATTTAAAAATCCAATCCACTGGAACCAGCCCTGGTACCCAGTGGAAAGAAACAAGTGAAGGGGAGTCATGAACCTAAAATGACTTTGGGCAACTTCCCCCATTAAACTACCAGCAACATCACAGAGAGGAGAAGTGGCTGCACGCAATATCTATGATTTTCATTACCTATCATTAATTAAAAACTCATGCAACTTTAGATCTGCAATGAGTCGTTGCACCTGAGCAGCCGCATCCCGCGTCTGAGCAACTTAATGACACAAAGAAGGGAAGTTTGTGTCGTTTATTCTTACTTGGCACAGAAGCGACAACAAAACGACTGTAGTGTCACAGAGCTGGTGTGACGGTAATTCTCATGGCTGTGCATCTAGCTGTTTTTCCGGATTACTTTGCAAATAATAAATCAAATTCCTCCTCAAGGTGACACGTCAGTAATTTCAAATTTGATTAGCTTTATATGAAGGATGTTGATACATTTCTACATGAATCTTTGATAGCTCAGCAGACTGACAACCTTAGCACTTACAATGCCCCTTTGTGACAGTGTGCCACGCTGAAATAATGTTAAGCTACTTAAATCGGTAAAACCGTGAGAGTTCTGCTTGAGGTGTGGCTCAGCAAGCTTGACTTTGGCCTGTTCCTCCTTTGGGGATCTGAGATGGTGAATAACTCTAGAAGATTCTTGATTGTTTTATTTCTAATTTCAAATAAAATTACAGGGTGGGACCAAAGAGCATATCTACGTCAACCAGGACCATCCCCCCATAATTTCATAACTGGACTTGATGATCTCAGAGGTCTTTTCCTACTTTAATGATTCCATGAGTCAAGCTTTCAGCTGAAGGAGATAAATCCCAAGGGATCCATAAGATGTGTGATCCCTGTGAGTGTAGAGCTGCCAACTATGCAACATAGGAAAGAAGGCAAAATCCATCATTTTTAAGAACCGCATGCTGATGTGGAGTCAGCTTTTCTTTGTTTCATAGTTAAAACTCGTTACAAATTCATTCCTAACCTTTCCTCTGAGCAAAAATGGCAGAGAAGAACATATTTAGATTTCCACTTACATAATGGTTCATATTACTTATCATAGAATCATAGAATCATTCAGGATTGGAAGAGACCTTGAAAGATCATCTAGTCCAATCGCCCTGCCACAGCAGGATCACCTAGACCAAGTCACACAGGAACACATCCAGGCTGGTCTGAAACGTCCCCAGGGAAAGAGAATCCACAACCCCCCTTGCAGCCTGTTCCAAGGCTCTGTTACACTCACTGTGAAGAAGTTCCTGCTAATATTGACATGGACCCTCCTGTGTTCTAGCTTGCACCCATCGCCCCTTGTCCTGTCACTAGGTGACCTTGAGAAGAGCCTGGCTCCATCCTCCTGACACCCACCCCTCACATATTTATAGACATGAATGAGGTCACCCCTCAGCCTCCTCTTCCCCAAGGTCAAGACACCCAGCTCCCTCAGCCTTTCCGCATGAGGGAAGTGTTCTACTTCCGTCATCATCTTCATTGCTCTACACTGGACACCCTCCAGCCATTCTGCGTCCTTGTGGAATTGAGGGGCCCAGAACTGGACACCATACTCCAGATGCGGCCTTGCTAGTGCAGAGTAGAGGGGGAATTATCTTTAGAAGGCAGAGGGCCACATGAATTGTAAAGTTGGTAAGAAATTGTTTACAAGGAGAGTTGTGAGACCCTGACCTAGGCTGTACAGACAGGTGGAATAACACCCGTCGTTTGAACCATTCTAGGTCAGGTTGGTCCTTGGGACTCTGAGCAATCTGCCGTAGATGAAGTTATCCATCACCACTGCAGAGGGCTGGACTAGAAGACCTCAAAAGTTTCTTTCCAACGAGAAGAATGCTGTGATTCTATTATTAAACAGAACAATTTTCCAGCATTTATTTTGGCCAGATTCCTTTATTCTTGGCTTTTTCTCCTGGCTTCAAGATTTCCACGCTCTTACTCAACACACTTCATCTACATTAAGTAAAAGTTAGTTGTATATGAGCGTTCATGTCATGAGCCCTTGAAAGAAGACTCACTGCTACCTGCTTGTGGCCTGAAAAGCCTGGCAAGAAGCCAGCTACACTTAACAATTTTTCTTCAAATTTGGAGGAAAATGTTTTGAAAGGAAGGAAAATTCTTGTTGCTTTTTGGGAAAAACTCAAAAACCAACAGTACAGCCTCGTTTGTGTGACTGCTGCTCCATAGATTTGTGCCTCGCACACGCTGGGCTTTCTATAATGCTGCTCAGTTTATGGTTAAGAGAGTTAACTCTATAGGATATAGCTGTTTAAAAGAGAGAAATGTTTGTGCTACTGCTCATTTTCTATTCAAGGGAGAAGGGACAGAGGAGTTCTTGTCCTGGAACTTGGAGAGGTTTTGCCAAACACTGAAAAGGCTGATGCACAGTGTTTATAGGGCTTAAGTATATATAACCTTGCTAGGAGAGACAGCATTTTCCTTCCCTAACATCTCATGAAGGGTCCAGACAAATGCATGCGTTACTCTTGGCCAGAATTCATAGAATCACAGTATCACTGAGGTTGGAAGAGACGTCCAAAATCATCCAGTCAAACCATCAATCCAACCCCACCCTGCCTACTAAACACTGTTCCCTAGGGCCACAGCTACTCATTTTTTTAACCCTTCCAGGACTGGTGACTCCACAGCTCCCTGTGCAGCCTGTTCCAACCGCTGACCTTTTATAGTCAAGGTGCTATAAAATTATTCCAGTTCAGAGCCAATAAGAGCTTGTTTTTAGGCTTCAGATTTTATACCATAGGAAGATACAGCCAGTGGTGATGAGCTGCAGTGGGTCCAGGAAAGAGTAAATGAGCTGGAGAAGGGTCTGGAGAACAAACCTTGTGAGGAGCATCGGAGGCTACTGGGGCTGGTTAGTCTGGAGAAACAGAGGATGAGGAGAGACCCTGCTGTCTGCACCTGTCTGACAGGAGGATGGAGAGTGGTAGGGGTTGGTCACTTCTCACAGGAAACAAGAGACAAGACGAAGGGAGATGGCCTCAAGCTGCCCCAGGGGAAGTTGAGGTTGGCCCTGAGGAGAGTGCCCAGAGAGAGGGTTCATTCGCCATCCCTGGCCGTGTTTCACAGTCATGGAAATCTGGAGCTCAGGGACAGCATTTAGTGATGGGTTGGGACAGTTGGGTTCAGGGTTGGACTTGGTGATCTTGGAGGTCTTTTCTAACCTAAACAATTGTATGTTTCTATGAGTTCTGGTCTGCAGTCATGCTGCCATGGCTATAGTGAACAGTTACTTAATTTTGGGGATTTGATTAGCAGAAGAGTGAAGAAGGTAGATGAACAAACAAAAATAATACACAGAATCATCCGAGAAATCACAAACATATTAACGTCAGTTTTAATTAATATTGTATAAGAAAGAACAGCACACCTGAATTTTTACTCCGTATGAAATACACGATGTATAATGGATTACTCAGTTTGGAACGAAAGCCAGGTTGTTTCTTTCCTTCAGCTGCTAGCAAAAAAATTGTCATGTGCTAACACACTATTTTTCTTCAAATAAGATAAAAAAGGAAGGACAACATAGCTACGGGCTACTCCACAGCAAACAGTTACCCCCAAACAACAATTTAATTGATCAATTTCAAATACAGAAAATCTGATGAGTCTAGTCAAGTCGTAAAAGACTCTCTTTCAAAATTGGTTTCCTTAATGCTCAAAGTGTGCAACAAACCAAGCAAATTACAAAAGCATTAATCAGCCCAAAGAAGCTATTACCTGTTTGGTAGCCTATTTATGATGGTTATACCACCCATGCATGATATGCAGAGTCATAGAATCATGGGGTTGGCAGGAACCTCCAAACGGCGTCCAGTCCAACGCCCTTACACCAAGGAGGTCCATCACTCACCAGACCAGGTTGTGAGAGCCTTATCCTGAGCTTGAATGGCTCCAGGAATGGAGCCTCTACCCCTCTCTGGGCAGCCTGTTCCAGGGATCCCCCACCCTCAGATCCCAGATCCTGTTCCTCCTGTCCAGCCTCACTCTGCCCTTTTCCAGCTTCAAACCAAGATGCCTCATCCTATCAGTCCCTGCCCTTGGGAACAGCCTTCCACAGCCTTCTGACAGCCCCTTTCAGGGACTGCAAGGTCACTATAAGGTCCCCCTAAAATCTTCTCCTCTTCATACTACACACTGGGTTTTTTTTTCTTTATATGCAAAAAAAAAAAAAGGGTCTTTTAAACATCACAGAATCATGGAATAATTTAAGTTGGAAAACACCTTCAAGTTCATAGAGCCTAACCATTAATCTATCTGTCCCAAGGAGACCACTAAGCCCTGTCCCTAAGATCCAGATCTCCATCCGTGGCAGTGTTGAAGGCCAGGCTGGATGGGGCTGTGGGCACCCTGGTCTGGTAAGGGTTGTCACTGCCTGTGGCAGCAGGTTGGCACTGGGTGAGGTCTGAACTCTCTTTCAAGCTGAACCATTCTACAATGCCCAGCAGGGTTGTTGGAGGCTCTTCTCAAGGTCGTCTAGTGATAGGACAAGGGGCAGTGTAGGTGCAAGCTGGAACAGAGGAGGTTCCATATCAATATCTGAAGGAACTTCTTCCCAGTGAGATTAATGGAGCACTGGAACAGGCTGCCCAGGGGGATTGTGGAGTCTCCTTCTCTGAAGACGTTCCAGACCCACCTGGATCTGTTCCTGTGCAGCTTGGTCTAGGTGATCCTGCTGTGGCAGGGGGATTGGACTGGGTGATCTTTCAAGGTTCCTTCTGATCCCTAAAGATTCCATGATTCTATGATTGACCATTAGGCTGCTTTTTCCCTCCTTCTCCCCTTGTTTTCCCTAGGAGATCTTGGAGCCCAGGACAGAGTGCTGCCTGCAGCATCTGGGAGCAGCAGTTGAGAAAAATAAAGTCAGGCTCAGCCCGGTCAGACCATTGCAAATAGCATCTTCAGAGGAGTCTTTGACCACTTGAGCTGCCAAATTCCAAGGACTCTGTGCTGAGCACATGCAAATGAGACTTTTCAAAGGCTTGTGACTAGGCAAAAAGCTGTGTGTTTTTTCATGGGAACTGCAAAAGGACAACAGGGTCCCTACCTTCCAGATTTCAAACTGAAGAATAGAGATGCAGGAGCTGCTCAGCAAAAATTCCTTTAGGGCTTTATTTTTTCTGTCCTTTTACTTTCTTGTTTTCTTCTTTCTGGGTTTTTTTTTCCTGACAGGGGCAAAACATGGGGTTGTTTTTTTTTCTGAAAATGACTAAAGCCTTTTAGTTGAAACATTAAAAAAAATTCATAATAATCAGCCCGAGGCAGTGACAGAGCATGGGAATTTTCATCCCAAATACTTAGCTTGGCAAAAATTTATAAGCAACTGAGAACAAGCTTTTATAAAAGGGAGCTATTAACATCTTCAACTATACAGGACCTACTTGCATTGAACACAGAAGTCAGATATGAGTATCTCTGTAACCTATTTTGGGATGAAAAAATCTAGTTTCAGTGATCCTAAGTGGTGTCCTAAGGAAGCTCTTGGATTTAACACCTCTCAGGCCATACCGGAGCTTGTCGTATCTTGTGCCTGTCACGGATTTGGATGGGGTTTTCTTTTTAACTGAACCTCTTGTTATGAAATTTAATTGAAAGACTTGCATGTACTATGCAAGTCCAGCCCAGTCAGCACTGCACCAGATCAGCTGCAGGATGCCTTCAGGGTGCAATTCTAGAAACTTCTAGGTGGGAGATGGAAATAATAAGGACAGATATGAGCTAGAGCTATTCTTCTGTGAAGACAGGCTGAGGGAGTTGGGGCTGTTCAGCCTGGAGAAGAGAAGACTCTGAGGGGACATTTGAGCAGCTTTCAGTCCCTGAATGGGCTCCAGAAAAGCTCGAGAGGAGCGCTTTCCAAGGGACTGTGGTGCTGGGACAAGGGGACTGGTTTCAAGCTGAAAGAGGGGAGATTGAGAAGAGATGTGAAGCAGAAATCCCTCTCAGTGAGAGTGCTGAGGCCCTGGAACAGGTTGTCCAGGGAGGCTGTGGCTGCCTGGCAGTGTTGAAGGCCAGGTTGGCTGGGGCTGTGGGCATCCTGGTCTGGTCAGAGACCACTGCCCCTAGTAGGGGGTTGGCACAGGGTGTGCTCCTAGCTAACTTAAACCAGCCTGTGATTCTGTGAAGTCTTTCTTCATCTATTCCAGTAGTAAAAACATTTCCCATCAGTCACCCTGCATTTAAGCTTATGAGACACATCTTGATGCTCCCACTTACTGATGGAAGTGGATGGGATGCAGTTCCTCCACAGCAGCATCTGCTCTGTGTATGTAGTGGGACAGGTTGTCTTCCACGTGACAATGCTCAATAGGTTTCTGCAGCCACAGAAGACACAACTGGTGTCATGGTTCTGCTTAGCTGAAGGCTTTCTGAGGTGGAAATAAGTCCCATGAAAACATGACACAGCTGTGGGTTTGCCTTGGTGTTCAAGCTTTCTGCTGGGAGTTGAACAGGAGCCAGCAGGGTGCCTAAGTGGCACAAAAAGCCAGTGGCATCCTGGCTTGGATCAGCATTAGTGTGACCAGCAGGACTAGGGATGTAATTCTCCCCCTGTCCTGGGCACTGGGGAGGCCTCCCCTTGAGTCCTGGGGGCAGAGCTGGTCCTCTCCCTTCAAGAAAGTGATGGAGGGGCTGGAGTGGATCCAAAGGAGCAATGAGGCTGAGAAAGGGACTGGAGGGAAAGGCTGAGGGAGCTGAGTGTGTTCAGCCTGGAGAAGAGGAGACTCAAGGGGTACCTTCTCCCTCTCTCCAACTCCCTGAAGGGAGGTTGTAGTCGGATGGGGGTTGGGGTTGTCTTCCAGACACCCAATGCCAGGATGAGAGGGCAGGGCATGAAGCTGTCAGGGGAGGGTTAGGTTGAATGTTAGGAAGCCCTTCCTCCTGGAAAGAGGTATCAGAGCTGGACTGGACTGCCCAGGGAGATGTTGAAGTCCCCATCCCTGGAGGTGTTTCAGAAATGCTCTTAAGAGCTGTGGCCCTTAGTGCCATGGTCTGGCTGATGTGGTGATGTTAGATCACAGAGTGGACTGAATGAGCTCAGAAGCCTTTTCCAGCATCAGTAATGGTGTGATTCTGTGAATCTTCCCTCCTGGATATGTTCCTTCCAGACCTTTCCTCCCCATACTCCCACTGCAGATGCACAAGGGCAGAGACCTCCACCTGGGGCAATGCCTCCTAAACTGCCTGGCTGCTGCTTTCCCCGGTTCATGAAGGAAAGTCTCCCTAGAGTGTTTTGAATGTCCTGTCCCTTTGGCCTGCTATCCTTCCTGTCTCTGAGACAGTCCCATAGGCTTTTGGCTCGTCCAAATGCAGACCTGGAAAAGCAATACTGAAACACATGAAAATCTGGAATATTCTTCTTAGTGCACTGGAAAACCTTTATATCATAGAATCATAGAGTATGTTGGGTTGCAAGGCCATCTAGTCCAACCCCGTGTAAAAAGCAGATCCATCACTCACCAGATCAGGTTGCCCAGAGCCACAGCCAGCCTGACCTGGAATGGCCCCAGGGATGAGGCCTCCATCCCCTCTCTGGGCTCCCCCAGAGATCCCCCAGGGATCCCCCAACCTCAGATTCCAAACCTTTTTCCTCCTGTCCAGCCCCCACTCTGCCCTTTTCCAGCTTCAATCCATGACCCTTCGTCCTATCGTTCCCTGCCTGGGGGTCTGCCATCGATGTGCTCTTATGGCCAAGACGGCAAACAGCATCCTGGGGGGAACCAGAAGGGAGGTGGTTAGCAGAAGGGGAGAGGTTCTTTTCCCCCTCTACTCTGCACTACTGAGACTGTATTGGGAGTATTCTGTCCAGTTCTGGCCTCCTCAGTTCAAGGAGGACACAGAGCTGCTGGAAGGTGTCCAGCGTAGAGCCACGATGATGATGAAAGAAGTAGAGCACCTCCCTGGTGAGGAAAGGCTGAGGGAGCTGGGTCTCTTGAGCTTGGAGAAGAGGAGGCTGAGGGGTGACTTCATTCATATCTATAAATCTGTGAGGGGTGGGTGTCAGGAGGATGGAGCCAGGCTCTTCTCAAGGTCTTCTAGTGGTAGCAGAAGGGACAATGGGTGCAAGCTGGAGCAGAGGAGGTTCCATATCAATATCAGCAGGAACTTCTTCCCAGTGAGGGTAACAGAGCCTTGGAACAGGCTGCCCAGGGGGTTTGTGGAGTGTCCTTCTCTGGAGATGTTCCAGACCCACCTGGCTGTGTTTCTGTGTGACTTGGTCTAGGTGATCCTGCTGTGGCAGGGGGTTTGGACTGGATGATCTTTCAAGGTCCTTTCCAATCCCTACTGATTCTATGATTCTGTGATTCTATGAACAGCCTTCCCCAGCCTTCTGACAGCCCCTCTCAGGGGCTGTAAGGACGCTGTAAGGTCATCCCCACCATAGCCTTCTCCTCTGCAGGCTTAACAGTCCCAGCTCTCTCAGCTTGTCCTTGTATCCTTCTGTTGCTAGAGCTCAAAAAACCTGTCAAAGCGGTCGGGGATGTTGTTGACTGCAAGTTCTTTACTTTTAACTCAGTCATAGATTTTTCTCTTCTCACAACAGACTGGTAAAAAAACACCCCACAACGTTTTCGTGATTTAATACGGCAATATATTGCAGTTATAACATTTCATTTATCCCCAGACTAACGGGGGAAGCGCTCTCTGTGTTGCAGCCACAATGCGAGTGTTCTTCAAGCGCTTGTACATGAGCTCCCCTCTAACTTCCCTCTACAGGAGACTGAGTTTTCATATTAACTCGTTGCAGGATCTTTTTATGAGCAGCGACTGTTCACACTGTGCCTGTCTGTGCATTTCTGCATGCTGATATTGCTCTCCTGTAGAATAACTTCAGCTCCCACCTCAATCTTGTTTTTCCCCATGCAGGTTGTTTTGTTGGGGCTGGGGGTGGGAGCTGTTCCCCTAATATTTCAACTGTTTGTTTTCAACTTAAAGAATTAAAGAGAATACAACCTAGGGTGGTTGTGACAAGCAAAGCTAAATTGGAGCCGTAAGGATTAAAAGATAGGCACGGGGCACAAACAAAAGAATTCCCCAGATGTATTTAAGTGATTTCCTTCCTGCTTTTTTTAATATAAAACTTGTTGGCCGACTGTGGCAATAACTGATAATTTTGGTGCAAGATGACATCATTCCTGTTCAGTGGTTCTTCAGAGAGAAATTACTCCCAAGAAGTTCTTTTTGGTTTTGTTCTGATTTTATAGGGAAAATAATAATAATTAAGAAAAATAATATAAAATCCCCCAACCCTGAGATTCTGGATGTAAGAAAATAATTTAAAACACTGACTGTTGAATCTCATTTAAATATTTCATTTCCCTTCCCCTTTCAAATATATTTGCCTGGCAGGTTCTTGCATTTCCAGCTCCAGCACACAAGGTTTACCAGCTTTCTAGCTGGGAGACACTAAGGTTTGCTTCAGAACCCTCTAAATGCTTGGCAAAACATCTCTACCGTGACACAGGGGATCTTGCTTGCTTCTTCTGGGAGCTCTAACAGCCTGATTCTGCTGGAATACTCCACGTGTTGTTAGATCAGGACTGTGTTTTGAAATTAAAATTACATTTGGAAAAGCACCAAGGTCATTAAGCCTTGTTGTTTTCTGTCTTGGGGGGAGGGTTGTCACTGGCTGGTAAGGAAATCATAAATTGTTTCGTCAATGCTGGGAGGACTGTGTCAGATGGAAGATGTGGCTTTGGAGTTTCATGGGGTTTGGGGGTTTTTTAAAGGGGGATAGTGAGGAAAGTCCCTATTTTGGAATAAATATGCTCTCCCAGTGGAGCTTATGTAATTACTGCAAAGTTTAATGAAATGGTTAAAAGCTTTGCCTCTCTGCACTTAGATTACCAGAAAGACCCTGTTTTGGGACTGCTTTCTCTCAGGTTGTGCCTTTCCCATGAATGCAAGGCAGAGCACAATCTGCTGTTCCTTCAGGAGAAACCCCTGTCTGTCACTCACCTCAGTGGTTCCTGACTCCTGCTGAGCCTTCTCCATCCACAGCTTAGCAACAGGTCTCCACTGGTCACACCTCCAAACTCTTGACAGTGTTTGTTTAGTTGGGTTTGTTGGGGTTTTTGTAAACTTAATATTTTCTTTCACGTTCATCCCAGACTTTGAAGTTCTCCTTCCTTCTGGTGGCAGACCCACCTCCCACGTTCATGCTCGTGTGTCTGACTCCTGTAGACAGGGATGTCAGGCAGGGCGTTGGCAGAGGTCAACACCTCCCAACACACAACGTGTCTTGTCATCTTGTCTGCCTTACGGCTGCCTTTGGCTTTGTGACGCCGCATTTTGCCACCTCCCCCACCTGATGGCTGCCTCAAAGGGCTGGCTGGCTGTCCCTGCATCCTGATGAACATCACCCATGGCTAGTTTTTAGTGGCATTGTTCAGAGGAGGTATGAAGTGAGACACATGCACGAGGGAAATGCATTGAGCTCTACCAGACAGAGCTGATACTCACTGAGGCAAGGAGGAGGAGGGTTAAGCAGGGAGTGAAATACAGCTTTATGGTCATTAATCTGAAATGCTCCCTCTAATGACATTTCTGAGGTTGTCACAGGAAGTGTGATATTATTCAGCTTGGTTAAATTCAGTGTAATTCACTTCTTCAAAGCCTCTGCAAGTCCACGCTCAGTCTGAAATTGTTGGTTTCCATCATATGTGAGCTTCAGGCCTCCTGCATTAATTCATGATGTTTTATGAATTAGGATGCAGAAGCCTGAAATTCTCTCACTAAAAAACCAAAAATCAAGATTTTGAGTAGTTCTGAGAGGGAAGTATGGAATGAATTTAATTTCTGACATCAAGCAGCTAGGAGAGCACCTTTACAGAGGGATTACGTTCCCCCTTTTATTTTCTCTACAAGCATAGATCATAGAATCATCCAGGTTAGAAAAGATCTTCAAGATCATCCATCCAACTGCCCATCCTACAACGTCCAGCCACTACCCCATCTCCTCAAACATCCTGGCTGCCCACTTGTTGAACCCATGCAGGGACGGTGCCTCCACCCCCTCCCTGGGCAGCCTGTGCCAAGGCATCCCCACTCTTGCTGGGAAGAAGGTTTTCCTAAGATCCAACCTGACCCTCCCCTGGCACAGCCTGACCCCATTTCCTCTTATCCTATGGCTAGTCCCCAGGGACACCCACCCACCTCACTCCACCCTCCCTCCAGGTAGTTGTAAAAAGTAGTGAGGTTTCCCCTCAGCCTCCTCTTCTCCAGGCTGAACAGCCCCAGCTCCCTCAGCCTCTCCCCATCAGCCCTGTTCTCCAGACCCCAAACCAACCCAATTGCCCTTCTCTGGCCCCTCTCCAGCACCTCCATGGCCTTCCTCTACTGCGGTGCCCAAACTGCCCCCAGTACTCCAGGTGCAGACTCACCAGGGCTAAGTATAAGGCAGGATCACCTCTTTGGCCCTGTTGGCCACACTAGTACTGATGCAGGCCAGGATGCTGTTGGCTTTCTTGGCCACCTGAGCACACTGCTGGCTCACATTCAGCCACTGTCAATCAGCACCCCAAATACCTCTCTGCTGAGCAATTTCCAGCCACTGCTCCTCAGGCTTGTAGTTGCTGGGGGTTATTGTGACCAGTGTGCATGACCTGGCTCTTGGCTTTGTTAAACGTCATCTCATTGACCTTAGCCCATCACTCTAGCCTGTCCAAATCCCTCTGCAGTGTCTCCCTACTCTTCAGCAAACTGACCCACCCAACCATCTTGGTGTCCTCTGCAAACTGAGGGTGCACTTCATCCCTTTGCCCAAATCATCCATAAAGATGTTAAAGAGGAGCAGCTCCAGTATTGAGCCGTGGAGGACACCACTCTTGATCAGCTACCCACTAGATTTAACCCCAGTCAACACAACTTTGTTGTCGAGCATTGGAGATGAGGCAGAGCCATGTTTACAAGCCATGGCATTGGCCACACATTTCACCTCATTGGGCTGTAATAGGTGCAGACCTGGTACTGATCACTGTGCTTTGCACGAGAGAAAAATCTTTGTGCTCCAGATTGGGTATAAATTATAAATAGCATCTCCAAAGGCCATGGGTTACAAAAGTGAGTTTCTTCTGAGACAGTTGCATGTGAAGCTGTTGCAGTACAGGTTATTAACTTTATGATTGCAGCACAGGTGTACAAGACCCACAATGACCATCATTGTCCATAAAACTCCACTGTCTGGGTTCAGTCACCTGCCTTCTTCAAAAATTAGCAATGACCAGCAATGGTCATGCTAATAAAAGAAGGTTAATGCTCATTATATCAATGTAAGTTCACTGATGGGACAGCACTGTCTTCTTGTCATTCTTCTCCCTAGTGTAACTGGGCAGAGTCCTCTATGTGGGGCATATAGGTCTGGGGGGGGTAAATAGCTATTCATGTCCATACATACAAAGCTGATGATGAAAGGCCAGATGTATCCTGGGCTGGATCAAAAGTGTCACCAGTAGGGCAGGGTTGGTGATTCTCCTCTTACGCTCTGCTCTGGTGAGATCTCACTTGGAGTCCTGCATCCAGTTCTGGAGTACCCAGCACAAGAAGGACCTGGAGCTGTTGGAGAGGGTAGACCATAAGAATGATCAGAGGGCTGGAGCCCTCTCTGCTCTGGGAACAAGCAGAGAAGGGTTGGGGCTATTCATCCTGGAGAAAAGAAGGCTCGGAGGGGGACCTTAGAGCAGCTTCCAGATCCTGAAGGGCCTCCAGGAAAGCTACAGAGGGACTTTTTCAAGGGACTCTGGTGCTAGGACAAGAGGGATGTTTCCAAGCTAAAAGAGGGGAGAGTGAGATGAGATCTGAGGCAGAAATCCTTCCCTGTGAGGGTGCTGAGGCCCTGGAACAGGTGGCCCAGGGAGATTGTGGCTGCTCCATCATCCCTGGCAGTGTTGAAGGCCAAGTTGGCTGGGGCTGTGGGCACCCTGGTCTGGTGAGAGGTGTTGCTGCCTCTGGAAGGGTGTTGGCACAGGGTGAGCTCTCAGCTCCCTTCCAACCCAACCCAGTCTGTCATTCTATTAAACTCAGGTACGAAAATGTGTCTGGTATGGGTTAACCATGAATGACTCGCAAGTGCACAAGGGCTCTTCACACCTCAAGATGGCAATGTTTTTTTCCCAGCAATTTTTTTACACTTCATTGACAGAGTTAATTTTTTATCCAAATGGAAAGACTCTGTCAGGGATGCCAAAACCCTGGATTTCTAACTCTATACATTGCTTGTTGTTTATGTTTTGCTGGCCCATCTCCATCTTCCATAGGTGCAGACTGTCTCCAGGTTTTTTTAATCCCTGTCAGATCTAGAACTTTATTTTCATGTTAAGAAAGAATGAAAAGTGGAGACAGATGTGTTCAATGAGCTGCTGCCAGCAAGTGGAAGACAAAGGTAATTTTAAGAAGAAAATGGATGGACATCAGTGAAGTGTTGGAAGACTTAATGGAATGGGGTTGAAGAAAAGTTGTTAGAGGTTGGTGGGCAATGAGGACAGGAGAGCTGGAGTTGGTGGGTCGGTAAGAAGCAACAAGGTCAGGTCCAGGTGGTAGGCAAGAGTTCAGAGAGAATTACAAGGTGGGCAACCTGTGGTGAGGAATCCAAAAGCAGATGTTGGAGAAACAGATGTCCAGGAGGAGTGGGTGTCCTGTAGAAATAATATACTAGAGAAATAGGTGTCCTGGCTGGAAGAAAATGGGTAGGGAGCAGGAAGCGTTTGGGATGAAACAAAGCCTTGAAAGGAGCAAAGAGTGCATTCCTCCCCTTGAGGTTGAACATCTAGTCAAGCAGATGATTGGATGGAGGCTGTCTGTCTGCCTGAGAACTGTGGAAGTATTTGCCTGGTCAAGACTGAGGTGTTTCTGAGCATCTACAGAAGTGATCCTGTAATAAAGTGTAAGCTTTAACGTCAGAAGTTGCAGTGTCTGTGAGCTTGGGCACATCAGCACATAGTGAGTAACTGGATTGGGATTGTCAGCATCACTTGGGTTTTGGCTGTTGCACCTCTTTTTGGTAGCTGGTGGCACCTGGACCGTATGTCCAGTATAAGCAGGAAAGTGGATGGACAGTCCCATCCCAGTCCTGCAAACAGTATCCATCAGGAAGGGAGAACCACATGCAGATAAGTTTTGCTCAGCACTCCCCCAGGAGCAACACCAGCATTGCAGAGACGGAACCTGGATTGTTGGGATATTTTCATCTCACCCATCACAGAGTTAACCTCTGAAGGAAAATCAGGGGGAAGTTTTCTTCCTGTGGCTGCTCTGCAGATGCTGTGCACTAGAGGACGAGGTAGATGATGGATGGTGCCAGTGACACATCAGAGGGGTTGGATAGAGTTGGTCTGGGTTGGGTTTGGATTGGATTGGGTTTGGCTTGTTCCTTGGAGTCAGCCAAAGGCAGTAGCCTAAAAAAGCATCCATTTGAAATGTTCCTTGTGCAGAAGATTGCAAACATTTTCAACTTGGGGGTAAGATAATTTGATTCACTAAGGGCTTGCAATGTATGGATCCAGGTTCTTGTTAAAATCACAGTAACACTGGGCATTTGTCCTGATGCTCCGTGCCTCATCCATATTCCCATTGAAGTTAGTTCCATAGACACAGCTCATTCCTATCCCTGGAAAGACCTTCTTTACTTCCACGACTGCCTATGTCAGCTTCCACACCGGTCTCCAAGCTCTGCTGCTGGCATGAAAGGGAAGAAAATGACATTCAGCTGCTTTACTTCAAAATGGGTTTATTGCAATTGCAAATCTGTGCTTATCCCACTAACAATTAGGAACTTTTTTCCATCTCAATGAGGTGGGGTGTCTCAACCTTCACATTAACACGGGATTTTAAAGCATTGCTGCCCCTCCTTGGTGCAGGAGCTGCCATTTCCATGGCGTTCCCTTGGCTGCTGTGATTTTGGGAGGCATCAATGCCAGGTCGGTTCGTGCTCACGCTGCTGGTACAGCTGTTCCTCGGGTGATTTGCATAATTTAATTTTGCTTGGTGGCTTTTACAAATCTGTGATATTCTTCACTGAAGTAAGCTGACATCAGCATTTTCTGAATTATTTCCAATAATTAATTCTCCATCCGGATGTTTGATGGCACAATGACTATTTAGGAGCAAATGATCATAAAACACCACTGCAGAGAAGAGCTGTTTTCTGTGTGCCTGGTCCTTTCACACATCCAATCCCACCATCATGAATGAAACTACTCACATAATTAGTGCCCTCCCAAGTTAGCAGAGCTTGCCAGTGAGGGGTACACTTCAGATCTATGCCCTACAAACACTGAAAAGCAGCAGGATTTTGGAATAAACTCAGATTTAGATAAATCCACCCTTCAGTATTCTGAATTACATTAACTTGCAAGTATCACAGCAGCAGGTTTTTGATGTTTTTAACCGTATTTTGTAAACCCTGTCTGCTCGTTAATGCTGGCAGCATTTCTGAGTGAGCAGAGCTCAAGCCTTGGGCTTGTCAGAGCCTGGGTTCATTCTTGGTGTTGCCACCAATCTCACTGGAGCCCTTCTCAGTTACAGGGTAAGAGGAAATGGCCTCAAGCTGCTCCAAGGGAAGTTGAGGTTGGCCCTGAGGGAAAACTTCTCCCTGGAAAGGGTCGTCAGGCCTTGGCACAGGCTGCTCAGGGAGGGGATTCAATCACCATCCCTGACCATGTTTCACAGTCGTGGAGGTCTGGAGCTCAGGGACAGGGTTTTGTGGTTGAATGGGACAGCTGGTGTCTGGGTTGGACTTGATCATCTTAAAGGTCTTTTCCATCCAACTCTACAGTTCTCAGTTCTGGTCTGCAGAAACCCTCATGGTGTCTTCACACTAGGAAAACTCTGCTAGATATACCTTTCCAAATCAGTGGGGAGAAGATGTAGCTGGCTGCTTTCACAATGCTGAAGATTTGCCATGTAAATTAGAATTTTTATAACCTGTAGAAGATTTGAAGCTTCGATTCTTGTTTTTTCAGCAGTCTCACCCAAAAGCCATGTGGATGTGTATTCTCTTGGGAAGTGTCAAGTTTTGAGCAGGTCAACACTTCTTTTATTTAAAAGATAATTTTCCTGTCTCCTAGTTGAGAAAATGATGGTTTTCAAATGCTAAATGCTTTGTTTGTGCTCTTGACTGCAATTTTGTAAAGATTTCTAATTCATGATAGGAAAAATTGCATCGACACTTGAAAAGTGTAGGCAGCTCACTAATGTAGATTACTCAAATTCTTCAGAGCTGCTAAGATACACCCTGTGAATACAATCAACTTTCTGTGTTGCTTAAATAAAGCGAATAAAGTCACATAAAAATTAAAAGACAGGATTGCATAGAATAAAACCCAAGGGGTGACCTGACCTGTCCAACATTCACTGAATCATCAAGGTCAGAAAAGACCTTCAAAATCATCAAGTCCAACTGTCCACCCCACAACCCTCAATCTCCTGAAACACCCTGTCTGCCTGTTTGCTGAAGCTCTAGAGAGACAGTGCCTCTACCCTCTCCCTGTGCAGCCTGTTTCAAGGCCTCCCCACTCTTCCTGTGAAGGGTTCCCTAGGGTTCAGGTCAGCTAAAGCAATAATATTCACAAGACATGGCTGTCTAGCCTGTTCTTAACTGATGCAAGTGAGGTACTGCACCTTCCATAGGTATGTTCTTACGATAGATAGATAGATAGATAGATAGATAGATAGATAGATAGATAGATAGATAGATAGATAGATAGATAGATAGATAGATAGGTAGGTAGGTAGGTAGGTAGGTAGGTAGGTAGGTAGGTAGGTAGATCAGTCATTAAAGGTTCCTTGAGGAACAGTTCCTTCCCCAAAAGGATGTCCAATCTTGGCCCAGGCTGTCCAGACAGTGATGGAGTCTCCTTGTCTGGAGAGGCTGAAAAGCCATGGACAAGTGGTCTAAGGGACACAAGTTAGTGGGTACCTGGCAGTGCTAGATTAATAGTTGGACTTGATGGTGTTAATGGTCTTTTCCAACCAGAATGATTCTAGGATTGTGTGTAGATGTAGATGTAGATGTAGATGTAGATGTAGATGTAGATGTAGATGTAGATGTAGATGTAGATGTAGGTATAGATAAATATTATACAGAAATAGGGATAGAGATACAGGTAGAGGTACACAGGCACATAGATACAACTATAATTTCAACCTCTCTTTGAGTGTTAAACTCAGACTGAATCCCTGCAAAGCCTGGTGTACTCTTATCTAGTGTCCACATGTGCAAATTAGGGGGACACAAGGGTTTTTTTTTTTGTTGTGGCTTCTGTTTTCTTTGCAATCCTCAAATGATCCTGGAGTGAAGCCTCTGTTTGCACATCTTCATCCTTTGGATACCTTCCCGTGTGAATCCATAGGATCCAGTTCCATCATTCTTACTGGGAAGGCTCTGTAGCTGGTTGGTATCTCTCTCCCTCCCCCTTTTTTTTGTTAATATACTCTCAAATGAAAAATACTTGAATTCTGGTGACCCCAAAGAATGACCTGATTTTGATAACCTGCGCTTGGGAAGGAATCACCTTCCAACTTTGACTTACTTGACCAGTTAGTGTGCAGAGGAGCAAAGAAATGGCCTGTGCTCATGGGACTGCCCTGAATATTTAATGAGAAGTAGTGAAAAATAGATGCGTTGGCCGTCTGCCTCTTATTCCCTTTGTAAACATGAATTGCACCAGGCTTTTGTGCAGATCTTTGCATCTGTTGCTCATGGGGCAAGAGAAATCCTTTAAATATTTTGTTACCTTTGTAAACCACTTGCATACTGTGAGTAGTTTGTGTAAGGTTGTAAACAAAAGGTAGAAAAAAGATGATCATGAGTTGAGGAGTTTCCAGCTAGTCTTTGTACTGAGTTGGTGGGATGCTTGTTGCTAGTTCCACCATCCCAGTACAGATGTTAGAGAGGATACTGACGAGAAAGAGGCTCTGAGGGGAACTTATAGCGACCTTCCAATGCCTGAAAAGGGATGTCAGAGGGCTGGGGAAGGCTGTTCCCAAGGGCAGGAATTGACAGCACAAAGGGTCATGGTTTGAAGCTGGAAAAGGGCAGAATGAAGCTGGACAGGAGAAAAGAGTTCTTGAATCTGAGGATGGGGGTGGACCAGGCTGCCCAGAGAGAGGGTGGAGGCCCCATCCCTGGAGCCATTCAAGGTCAGGCTTGATGGGGCTGCGGGCAAGCTGATCTGGTGAGTGATGGCCCTGCTTGTTGCAGGGGGGTTGGACTAAATGACCTTTGGAAGTCCCTTCTCACCCTATGATTCTATGATAGTAAATGTCCAACAAAAACAAACGCTGGACTGGATCATGGGAAATAACAACTAACTACAGAATATATTTAGGATGTGTAGGCTGTTGTCTAATATTGTCATGAATGTTCACACAGTTTTCCTTGATTGGATATTACATCTAAATCATCCCACTCTGTGTCTAAACCCCTCTTATAAACTGCACTTCATTTGTCCAGATTTCCTGGTTTCCTCCCTCTGAAAGAATTCATTTTCCTGTTAGATTATTATTATGCCCATGACTCCACAAACTATTTATTCTTAGCCAAACTAAACACATCAGGGTTTGGGGTTTGTTTGGATACTTATAGCTCCTCAAAAAACACAGGTTCTATTCCATTAATTGTGGTATGTATCGTCTCTTCATTTCCCTTAAGCTTTTAACCTCTCTTTACCATTGTGATGCCTAGAAGTACCTGTGTAGAACCTCCTAAGGTCATTGGTTCACAAAGCTCTTGAGCTAATGGACTTCTTCCCTTTCTTTTTATTTTCATCTTGAGCTCTCATCTTGTCAGAAGTATTTAGTGATTTTAAGCAAAGTATTTTTTTAATCTCCCTTTTCCTTACCTTTACTGGTGATCCTCTGAGAGCTTCTTCTGTTTTGGGGTTTGAGACCTGGAGGTTTCGCATCAGCAGAGTGAAATAGCCACAAAAGACACAATAATTTCTTCCTGTGCAGATCCATAGGATCCAGAAATGGTAAATGGATAAACCTTATGAATTAAAAATCGTTCTGTCATCCCTGATAACATCTGATGCACTCAACGATTAAAGGGGGTTAAAATAAAGAAAAAAAGTTAAACTCCTGCTTGGAAATAACTTGGTGATGATGCAGAAGTCATTTAATAGCAGCCAGAAGGATGGGTGGATGCAGGAGAGGCTTTGAGCATCTTTTTAACCACACATAAACACAGACCAGAACAGTACATCACTACAGAACTAATTCAACACCCCATACCTAAAGTCTTGTATGAAGACTTTACTCTGTGTGTAGACAATGTGAGAAAGAAAGAAATTTCCATTGACTCATAACCTTCAGGAGGAAAAATCCTTTCTGAAAGGCGTATCGTACTCACATTCCCAGGTCAGAAGGGGTTGCCTTGTTTGTTCACGTATCTGCAAGGGAATAATGAATTTTATTGTTTCTCAGAGTTACGGAAATAAAGGATAAAACACCTGTAGTAGAGTTTTAAAGTGCTTCTGCCTATGCAGATGCCCCACCAAAACAAGTTTTGATGAGGCTTAGCCTCTTTTAATTTGGTGTGCCTTCAATGAGAAATGTTAAATCAACTGCTGACAGTGTTGGGGGACAAGATTGCAAAGCTCATGTCCTGCCCCATAATGGCATTGACATTTTGCAGCGTGGCAGGGTCTCAGCACAAACCATGACCAGAGGGACAGGGCTCACTCTCCCTGGAATCAATTGCAAACTCTCTGCTAAGCAAGATAGCTAGCAAAAAGCAGCAACACTTTCCATCCCAACAGGGCCTAAACCCCTAGGCGTGGAGCACCCTTAATTCATTCTGAAGCCTGCACTCTTTAGAGCCTAGCCCCGAGGTCAACCCTTTGGCTAATATCTGTGGAGAAAACTTTTTCAACCTGGAAACTTTTCTCTGCAGAAATATTCCATCGCTGAGGCGCATATGGAGATGTCTCTCGTCTCCTGTGCAGCATGGGAAACCTTTGTCCCCCACATCTTGTAAACGCGGCAGGGGGTCACCATTGTGCTGCGCATCTTCTGAGCACCGCGGGAGGAGGCTTTTGTCCAACGCAGTGGGCAAGCTCTGTAGGAGGGCACCTTTGTCCTGCACAGCCATAATCGCTCTGCAAGAGTGAATTATGGGGATTGCAGAGCTCCTTCCCTCAACAGGCATCAGGCAGAGGAATTTATCAGCCTGGATGGGCCAAGAGCTGCTTTTCTTCAGTGGGAGAGGAAGAAGATGTAAGAACATGTTCACATGTGCATGCAATACCCACCATAGGACTGTTCCCCCCTGCAGACAGCAGTGCCAGCTACATTCTTTGCTCTTCCCCTTCTCTTTTTTTCCTACCCATTTAGGGTGCCCTTATTTTTATTTTTCTGTCCTTTCTTCTGTTTGCACTGTCTCCTGTTCAATACATCATATGATAATTAATCTAATTAATTAATGAGAGCTCTCATTTTTCTTTCAGATCACTAGTAACTGTGTTTAAAAGACTCAAGCCCTAACACAAATCCTTCTGTGTCTGACTACATAGGTGTATGTTCTAACTCATTATCATTGTTTACTTTGTCTCCTCTCAAGTGCTGTAGCCCCTTCCCAGTCACAGAGTCATCGAATGTATCAGGTTGGAGGTGACCTCCGAAGGCCATCTAGTCCAACCCCCCTACACCAAGCAGGGCCACCACTCACCAGACCAGGTTGCCCAGAGCCCCAACCAGCCTGACCTTGAATGATTGCAGGGATGGGGTCTCCACCCCTTCCCTGGGCAGCCTGTTCCAGGGATCCCCCACCCTCAGATTCAACAACTTATTCCTCATTCCATTAACTTCCAAGATGATCTGAGATACTGTCCGTTGTGTCACAGGCACAGAGTTACACCTTTCTTCAGATGAAACATCACAAACCTTATGAACTGTGATGCAGCTCCAGACTTGCAGTAGGAATTGCAAAGAGTAGAGCCCCAAATTGCCACTCATCAGGGAGCGGTGATGAGTTTAGATGAGGTGCTGAGCCTGGAGTTAAGAGTTGCCATGAGCGCCGTGGGCGCTGGTGGACATCACACTGTTAATCTCCAGTGCTGTGAGAGCCTCTCAACTGGAGTAAAGCAACTCATTTGCAAGCCAGACATAGGGGTAACTGCAGCCCATTAAACTGTGAAGGTCATAATCCATTTTAGGTGACTCCCTAGGTTCCCACCACCCCAGAACTGCCAGGATGACCTACATTGAAAGACACAGACATGGATACACCTCTCAACTGCTAATTTTTGTGATGCAATAAAGTGGTCAAGTTTGACATTGTCAAATCTGAGCCTGTTCTGTTCTGAGGCTCCTGTTGCCCTAAAGAGACTTGTGATCTTTTTTTTCAGTGTCTTTCTCTCACGTAATGAATATTCAAAGGTAAATTTTACCTGCTGTCGTTTCAATTAATCCTCCTTTTCTCCACCCCCACCCCAGTCCTCTGGTGCCTACCTGATTGTGCATGAATTCTCAGAAATAATTGTCAGTAGTTCAGCAAGTTCATTAACTGATTCCCCAAAGACTCTAGGAAGCGTGTCACACGGATCTGATGATTTGTATATTAAATTTTCGCAAGTATTCCCTTACCTGATTTTTTCTTTGTATCAACAACCGTGTTGGCAAGTCATCACTATTGCTAATTGTCAATATCTCTTTGTGCCGGTGGGTAAATTGATTCAGGAACTCTTCCACCAGTCTACAGTCATTACCCATTTTACCTCACGGGTTACTGGTTCCACCTTCTCTTTGGCACCACTTTCCAGTGGGTTCCATACATGTTAAGGGATCCTTCTCGTTTTCCCTGTCTCTTTCCATTCTAGCAACTGGGAGATCACTTTTGGAGCCATAGATTCATCAACGTTGCAGGAGACCTCCAAGATCATCAAGTCCAACTGTCCGCCCTACAACCCCAAGTCACTAACCCATGTCTTTGTGGGGCTGACAGCAGTTTTTCTCCTGAAGCCTTATGGCATATTTTAGGATGTTCTATCTGTCTCCCACACTTAGCAGTCTTTATATGTCTTTTCACTGCAACATGCTCCTAAGATTTCTCAAAGAATTAACGTCTGAAACCGCTATACATTGTGCAACAACCAGTCACTTAGTGCAGTACATTGAATCGTGCAGTTTACCATCTCAGTGTTGAAATTAGCAAGAGCTGAGGGTATATCTATACACCTTAGAGGACCTTGGCTTTGGTACAACTGCTTCTTATTATCTGACTCTCACAAACGATTCTTTCTATCGAAGAATAGGTGGCTGCTCATGCATTTAATTTAGATTTGTCTGCTGCTAAATACACAATTGAGATTACGGTCATCAACGATATTTTTCCTCTGGTGAAAAACCTTATGGCCAAATCTGTCATCACTTTTAGGTCATAATTCCTCTTGCTTCTGCTTCATTTTCCAGTCCTGCGGAATATAAATCATAAATGCACAGTCTGTGCGGTGTTAAATTTTTAGGACTTTCCTTTTAGTAGTAGCTGAATGTGAGCACGTAAGGACAAAATTTGACCTTTAAACGACTATAAAGGGCCAAGGCAGATACTTGGCGAGCTTTTCTTATTGCAGTATTAATCAAGCAAAGAATCGTCATAATCCTGGAAACTAAATAGCCATTGTAGTGATTTTATCACCAGGGAAATTGTTCATCTGTCAGTAAGATTGTTACTAGGAAAGGGAAAATAGGGAGTGTTAAAATTGCTTCAGACCGCTGAATCACCAGGTCCCTCCAGACTCAGAGCTTGAATTGTTTTTGTGAGAGGAGTGGGCCATTTCAGGAAAGCTGTAGGTTAATCAGTTCTAGTAGCATCAGTGAATGTGAGCCTGATCTCTCCTGAGGACATGAGGACAGAGCATGGGAGAAGGCAGGATGGAGAAAGGGGTGGGGAGGCTTCAGGAACTTATTGTTTGGGCATTTTTTGTCTCTGGATGGACCTGTCACAGAGGAGGAAAGTTAGTGATAAGGAGAAAAATAAAGAGAGAAAATAACAGCGTAATGTTCACTGTTTTATGGTCATCTGATTTCATCCGGTTGGTATTAATGAGGTTGAATGTGACTGAGACAGAAGGACATGAATGCAGGAATGACCAAGATTAATTTCTGGACGGCACAGCCATGTAGGGTCCAGAAGATGTTTGGCTCTCAGGATTCAACATGATGTTATCATGTGCTGTGACACAGGCATGCGAGGAGTTCTACCTGCACACAAGTGACCTTGGGGTGTGCTAGGACAGCCTGTCCTTCCAGAAATCCAGCTTCAGTAGGTGACATCATTGCTGGTGGTGTTGCTTGGTGGCAGTGGGAATCATAGTGTACCTAACCATGTCTTAACCTGAGGGCCAGATCTGTTGGGCTGGAAGGAGAGCTTGATCCTCCTGCTGTGGTGAGACACCTCTATATACAGAATGACCTAGGCTGGGAAACAGCCTCTGTGTGGCTCTCATAAGGGATGAGGCTGATGGTCTGTGTTGAAAGTCACCTCCAAGATACAACCTCCCAGCAACAAGAGTTTGCACAGGATTAGGTGAATTTGGAGGTGGGAGGTGCTTGTATAAAAAGTGCCTCTGGGGAATTTGTGTGAGATGTCATCAATCGTCTCCATACGACGAGGTGGGGGTGGGGAGATGTGTGTGTGCGTGTGACGTGGATCCTTTTTGTACTAAAACGTCTCCTTGTGTGGGAAGTGGTGTCTTTCTGTAGAAGGCTTTCTTGAAGGAGCTTGTCTGATGGCTGCCTGCAATGGAGCGGGGGAGGGCAATGCAATGGGTAGAGCCTCTGTCAAAGACCTTCTGGAGGGAACAGAGTTTGTGGAGCCACCAAGGACCCACCAAGGATGGGTACCTGGGTGTGAGAGACCTGGTGGGGTTGTGAAGATGAGCGTGCGGCCATCACTGTGCCAGAACATCCCTGTAGGACAGCCACCCTACATTCCAGGTGACTGCCGGACACCTTACATCCCCTGGGACCACTGGCCTCCCCACGTGGCATCCCCCTCTGCTGGGCAGGCCACGGCCACTGTGTCCTTCATTGTTGTCACCCCCAGATTGTGATACTGTCACAAAACTGTTGCTAGGCAACAAATGTGGTTACCGGGTCTCAGCGAATAGCTGAAGGGGAAAGTGAAGTGTTGCACCATTGTAGAGTAACCATAGCAATGACCTACTATTACAGACTAAAGAATTATCATTAACAATGTTAAAGTATCAAACAGAGGCCCCAAATCTGGAGACTTCCAGGCAGCATCTCCACATAATTGAGTTACCTAGGAAGAGGTCCAAATCCTTTTCATATCTTGGGCTCTCCCACCTCTATTGTCCTGGTTTTGTTTTGGGGCACTGTTGCAGGTTTTGGGGTTTATTTGTTTAGACAGAGTGAGCACCCTATGTGTTGAAGGAGGTACTAGGAGCCACAGAAGGAAAAGGTAGAGGTGCTTCTGCATGCAGAGGGTGAAAATGAAGAGGAAAGGTCCATTTTACTGTCTTGATATTGTGCATGGGCTTGTGGTACACAAAGGATGCCTCAGATGTGTTGGCTGTAGCTGAGGTCAGGTGTTGACTGTTGGTTTAAAATGCATACACCAGGCTAAAAGCAACATAACATGAAAAATAAGTAGTAGGTAGGACACCAGCCTTGGGAAGCAGACACTTCCCAAGCTGGGTGAGGTACTTTAAAGAAGCTTTCCTTAGCAGGGTGCTTTGGGGTCTCACATTCCCAGCCTTGAGATACCTTCATAGTGTCTGATGAGTGATCTGGATGGCCACATGTGTACATGTCTTTGTGTGGCATTCCTGCCACACATCACCAAACTCCAACTGCTGGTCAACCCACACCCACCCCCGGGCTCCTCCTGGACCAGCTACCAGCAGTTCTGTGCTCTCCCCCAGGGTTTGGCATTAACATCCCTGTGAAAGCAAAATGACCCTCCTGGTCACGTTGTCACCATTGTGTTTTGCAGGTACAGAACGTCACGAACTAACATCCTGGAAGAGTTTTCCATCTATTTTCAAGTTCTTCAGCGATGCGCTGGAGGCGAAGAACAGCTCAGTGAAACCAACCCCTATGCGCCGCTCCAATAGGATAAAATACGAAGAATTGTAAAAGGAAGAAGTAAAACAAAACAACAACAAAAAAAACCTACAAAAAAAACCCAAACAAACAAAACCTTAAAAAAAAAAAGCAACCAACAACAACCTCTTCTCACAAGGAAGTCTCCCAGCCCCTCATTAGATTGTTTTCTTCCTAGAGTACAGGGTCGTGATGTATACATCTAAATAGCGTTTTGCATTATTTCTAGATGAGTGCAACTGTCAAAGCAATATGGGTTCACTGGTTGTGCTTCCTGTGGGCTGTAACTCGGATTTCGTGCTGCCCATCAGCACACAGATTAAGGATGACAGTGGTTAAAAAAAAAAAGAAGAAAACAACAAGAAGTGCTAACCAGCCTACGATTTTATACTCAGCTTTTTTTTTTTTTAACTCCAAGCAGGATCAACTCTTGACTCTTTCAATTTCTCCTGGTAGGAGGGTCCAAGAAGTTTGGTCCAGATTCATAGGAAAGCCCCTTTGTTGTAGAGATTTTCTCCTCCTGCTGGATCAATGGCATTATCTGTAGATCTTCTTTTTCCTTTGAAAACCTCCACTTAAGGAAAAGAAAAAAAAAAAGAGCCTATTCATTAACTGGCTGGATCACACTGTGAATTATGACAGCGAAAAAAGGATAAAAAACCCCACCACCACACAACCAACCCCCACCCCCCCGCACCTCCCCCCATCTCACATTTTCCTGTGTATTTTTACATGCAAAGATGCTTCGATGACTTTCCCATCCCGTGGTTATTTCCTTTTCTTACTCGCGGATTCTTCCCCACTTTCCCAAGGCACTGAGGGAGAGGGGTGTCAGGAAGCCGTCGGGGATGCCCCATGCCACGGGTGGGGCAATGGATAGGGATGCGGCTATAAGCCACCGTCGTCGCCATCGGCAGCATTTTTCTCCCCTAAAGTCTGCCTAGATAAGCGACGAGACGTGCCTGATAGCGTGCCCGGCGAGCGAGGGCGCTAATTAAGCTCTTTTAGTGTTGATGACGCTAAATTAAAGTGATCTTTTTTTCAATGGCCGTGCCTGCCTCGACTCTGATACCGTGAGTGCCGGGGAGGCAACTGCTCAAACACTTGCTTCTGGGACACCCCATCCCACACCTCCCCATTGAGGTGGACTTGACGACCTAGAGTTGTTTCCCATCAGTGATGATTCTGTGATTTCAATGTGATAGTTTCTTTTTGGGGCTAAAAATGGTTTGTTGGGAGGAGAGTTAAAACGAGGTGCGGGTACCCTTCAAGCTGTGAAGGGAAATTCGGGCTGAAATCTCTTAACTTCCGCATCTCGTTTTCTGCTTCCCAACCTGCTCCTATCAAGCACCACGTTTTCCCTTCATGGGATGGGGGGAGGATATCTCCCTCCTTTTAACCCCCTTTACGGGCGGGGCATGGAGGAAGGGGGAGCGGGTCAGGCTGTTACAACGCGGGGAGCAGCGCAGAATCCGCTCCCGATGGATTTTCTTCCCGAAGGGGAACCTGTTGCAGGGTCTGCAGCCGATTCCCCTCCCTTCCTTCTCCATCGCCCCGCTGGAGGATGCTGCTGCCTGACCACCCCCCGCCCCGCCCTCATCACCACAGGGGTCTCCAACCCCCACC
>VZRI01005090.1:47356-70099 GCA_013397515.1 Upupa epops | reverse complement strand
GCCTGTAAGCCTCTGTCTGCTTTAGCAGGTTAAATGTGCCTGGGCTTCTTAGTCCACGTTGACTTCAGCTGATGTGGTCCAAGCAGTGACTAGGATGGGTAGTGTTAGACTCTTTCATTTCCAAATAAAGATTTTACATGATCTGCCCCTGGTGAGTCCACGTTGGCTGTTCCCAATCACATTTTTCAATTTACTTGTGCTGCTCCTCAGGAGGATTTACTCCATAATTTTTCCTAGGGTTGAAGTGAGGCTACTCTAGCCACAGTGCGAACCCCTCCTTGGGTGCTCTCACATTTTGGAGAGAGGGAGGAATGGCGTTTTGAAAGCCATTTTTGCTGCAGCTCCATCTCTCTCCCCTAGCTCAGCCAACTCAGGGAATGGGGGAAGGTGCGAGGGGTGTCTGCGTTTACCTCGTTTTAGCCTGACTACAAGGATTAAAGCTCCTCTCGCTGAGTTTGTTGCTCTGAACCGTCGCAGGGACAGTCCGAAGCCGACTCCAAAGGCTGCTCGCACAAAACATGAGCCTGCCATGTGAGATGCTTTGGGCAATGGCTAAATATGCTGAGTTGCACTAATGTTTATGGGAGACAAACCTGGATTGTGCAAAGCTACAACAAACATGGAATGAACCTTTTTCCAAATTCTACCCTGCTCTTTGATCCTACAGAACCCTACCCTTTGAGACGCTGGGTCAGTGTTTGAACAAAGTGACTCTTCCTCTTGTTATCACTTGGAAGCACTCCCTGTGTGACCTCGAGAGAACTTTCTCCTCTGGCTGGCTCTTTGCTGTGACCGGACTGTTGTTGCTGCTTTCTGCACACCAAGTGCAGAGTTCAGGCTCTCCCCTGTAGAATGTAGACTGGAGTTCAAAAAGGACACTGTCTTGTTTTCAAGTAACACTCCAGCTTTTAAGGCATGTGTGTGCTGATGGATGTTTCTGTTGGTGTCATAGTTCTTAAGGGTGTTACCAGTGTTAAATGAGAACTAACAAGCATTAATTAATGTGGTGTAGCTTTTTAAGCTGAATTCACATCAAGGTAGCTTGTGGGTGAAGACCCAGTATTTAACTAATAATTTGTAAGCGCACGAGTTTGGTTTGCTGCCTGGTTTGCTTTTTTACCTCCTTCCTTTTCCCTTCCTTTATGCTATTATAAACTTGCTGGGAAGGATATTGGATTAAAGGCAGTGTGTTTGCTATGCTTGTGTTGGGTAAAGGAGCCCCCAGCAATGGTTAATTATAGAAAAATGCTTTCTTCCCTTAGCTGCTGTATGGTTGTGGGTTTGGAGCAGACTGCAGCTGGATGGAGTTGTTCCTCTGCTTCTGATGAGTTGTATCTGAATACAGATGCCATGGATTTAAGTGTTGAAGATGAGATAAGGTCTTGATGCAAAAGAAATCTACTTGCATGTTTGTCAGTGCTTTATCCATTGTCAACACTGGGGTCTAGTTGTCAAGCTGTTCATGTGTTCTTTAGGTTTGGTTTCGCTTGAGATGATGAATGCTTCAGGAGCTATAGAGCTTTGTACCTCAATCTTTATAGGCTTCCCATGCTTCCCATTAGACGTTCTATTTCTATGCATGTAATTTAATCAGAAAGCTTCTGTTAACCTTTCCCTGAAGGGGACCTGCTCCCAGGTGCCTTTTTAAAATGCTGATGTTTTGAGCAATCCTTTTCAGAATCATCTCTTAGCCAAACAGCAGGGGAAAACCTTTGACTCGATTAACAATAATTAAACCTCTAACTGGTAAAGAGGATGATGATTCTCCAATGTTTAACACTGTCCTGCCCTTTGGAAAAGGAAACTTGAGAAACCTTTTTGCATGCTTAAGTTCAGGTGGTAGTTCGGGTGCATGACACGTGTGCTTATTGAAGAGCAGCTGCATGCTCAGTGAGTTCGTGTGGCTGCTCACTTGGAGCACTTTGGAGCAAGAACAGGTGGTAGCTGTAGGAATATGTTGGTAGGTGTTAGAATATGGATTTGTCTTTGAAAGACCCAATGGTAGTTGCACTTGCATTTGTAAGAGTATGCTTGCATGGATTGCAGGGTACCACAGAATTGCAGAGGTTGGAAAGGACCTCTAAGATCAAGTCCAGCTTTCAACCCAGCACCTCCATGACCACTAGACCATGTCTCAAAGTGCCTCAGAAACTCACCTTTAAACATCTGCAGGGATGGTGACTCCAGCATTTCCCTGGGCAGCCTGTTCCATTGTCTAACCACTCATTCACTAAAGAAATATCTCCAATCTGAACTTCCCCTGGTGCAACTTGAGGCCATTTCTTCTTGTCCTACCATCAGTTATTTGGGAGAAGAGGCCAACACTGGCCTCCCAAAATCCTCCTCTCAGGTAGATAGAAAGGGCACTAAGGTCTCTCAGCCTCCTGTTCTTCAGGCTAAACAGTTCCAAATCCTTCAGCATCTCCTCATAAGACCTGTTCTCCAATCCTTAACCAGCTTTACTGCACTTTTTGGTCCACGGCAGATGTTTATGTTGAATGTATGATTGTGGTTTGGTGGTTTGTTCCTCTTGCTGTACTGGCATGGAGAGGTTGCTCTGAGCTGGTCACAGACCCTGTGAATTGGTGCAAGCTCTCAGCTGTTTGCCCTAAATTAGGGTCATGCTTATATTTCTTGCATCATCTATTTGTCCCTTGGTTCACTGGGGTACAGTAACCTTTTGGTGTGGTGTTAAGCTTTACCTAAGTCACCTGGGCTTGACCTGCTGCATGCATGAAGCCCCCTTCATAGGGGAAAATACCTGTGCTTGTAATGCAGTGCACAATTGTCTTCTGTGATACAGTCCAGTCACTTAAAGGTTTTTCTCTGCCTTCTTAACAGGCCTAAGCAGAAAAGCCTCTTGCGAAAGATTTGAGCGGGTTTTTTTATTATTTATTGAATTCTGGCTTTTGTGCCACCCAGGAGGTGCAGCTTATGCTACGGTCACCTCAGTGGCCCTGGCTGCCAGACTCCACCATGGGCTGAAATTGTTTGGATGGGTGTCCTGATCACCTTCTGAAAGAGGTTAAAATGCGATATAATGGCTAGAGGAAAACAGGCACAAGGGAACACCAGCAATACACAGGGTGGCTTGCCCAGTGCATAGAAGTGGTGAGAGATGGCACTAAGTGAATCAGTAAGGAGCACTGTGTTTGGCAAGCTATGCTGGTCCCGTTAAAAAATGGGGAGAAAAACGCAATAACAATGCAGGTAGTTATAGCAAGGTCATTGTGCTTCAGTGTAGATCATTGCCCTGCCAATACATGAGCTACTGCTCCCTCTGCTTGCTTACAGGTAAAAACTGTCTATGGGTGTAGGTAATTTTGCGAGTCAATGGTGGTGGCAGAACATCTCTCATAGACTCGTAGAGTGTAATGGGTTGGAAGGGACTTCCAAAGCTCATCCAGTCCAACCCTCCTACAACAAGCAGTTACATCAAGCAGATGTACAGAGCCCATCAAGCCTGACCTTGAATGTCTCCAGGTCTTGGGCATTGGTGGATGCCTCATATTAAAGAACTTTATCCTACTGTCCAGCCTAAATCTACCCTTTTCTAGTTTTGAGCCATGATCCCTCATCCTATTGTTTCCTGCCCTTGTGAACAGTCTTCCTCAGCTGCCTTACAGGCCCCTTTCAGGGACTGGAAGATCACTGTAAGATTCCCCCAAAGGCTTCTTTTCAGGCTGAACAACACTAACTCTCTCAACCTGTCTTCATAAGAGAGGTGCTATGAGAGCTTAGTCATTGCTCTGTCTTGTGGTTCTGCTGCCTTCATCAAGTTCCTAAGGGAGTTCTGCAGAGGCCTCCAGTTTTACCAATAACTTCTCAGAACCTCTAACTTTCCTATCCTTTCTTCTGACCTTTCAAAACCATCACTGTCTCCTTTTGCTGCAATCTAAAGCAGGCTGTGAATCTGGCTGTGCCTTGGCAGAACAAAAATAACATCCTTTGGTACTCCTTTATATTGATTCCTTGTTCTGTTGCCACAGCTAATGGTTGCATTAATGTACAGGAAGGGATCACTAGTGCTATTTTCAAAGGTTTTTCTCTCATTTTTTTGAAACCCGTTTAATTGTCTCATTCCTTCTAAATTCAGTGCAGTTCCTGTCTAGATAAGACATTCAAATCTACACTCCAGTTGAGCAGTTCCAGAGCTATCATATATTTCCAGTTGTGCAGACCAAATATTTCTTGGATTCACTAAGCACGTGAGGCTTCAAGTGTACCTACATGGCTATCCACTTTCTGAGTGCTTGTGGAGATTATGTATCTTCAAATACACATCTAGGAAGCTGCTAAAATACACATTTGGATCCTGAAGGATGCGTTTGAGAGCATAGGGATATCTCCAGTTTTAACCACTGTTTATACTGTATGAAAATTGTCATCTGGGAGAGCTTTGCATCCTTCAGTGCTGTAGTGCCTCTGAAGGAGAGATGTATGGCCTTGGGAGGAGGTGAACATTCAGTAACAGGGAACAGAAGTGACTTGCCAGTTGCCGGTGTGAAGGAGTTTAGATTAAGGGGTTTTTCACCCCTCTTCATTTTCCCTTGCTGCTCCTTTTCTTGTTTTCCTCTTTATCTGTTTTCCAGGCTTTGCCTTTCAAAAGTTTTTCACTGAAGGCCTTGGAAGGTTGCTTTTGCAGAACAGAGGAGGAGGGCTACATTTTGGGTTGAACTGATGAAGGAGCCCTAATGTGCAAGCAGTGGCTCTGACACTTTCCACATAGCAGCATTGCTCTGCCCAGATTCCTACCGAATTCCCACCTAAGCTGTGTGTTATTAGCGTGAGAACAGAGTATCAACTAAACGTGGTTTGTTACTTGGCCACATACCGGTTCCTACGTGAAGCCATGAACTCGAGCTTCCCCAGTCCAGAATAACAAGTCTATGTAAATGAAGAGTCTCTTTGTGCTGTTTATTTTAGAGGTGACACATCTTGTGGAGGACTTGTGTTCCAAGGTGATACAAACTGTGGAAAAAGAGCCTCCCACTACTGGAATTGCCTTTTGATATTTGAAAAATGGGTCAGTGAAAAGGGTTTTTTTGTACAAAAGCATGTTTTGTTTTTAGGGTGAAATAGAGTACAGTGATAGTGACATTCCAGAAGGGAAAACCTTCAGAGAGCTGCCAGCATGGAAAAGCAGTTTCATTGCCTGAAGCTTCATTCTGTATCCTACAGAGTCTGTACAAAATAGGTGCACTCAGTATAAAGGTCTGGGTTTAGCTGCTGAACAGCTTTTAAGCTATTGCTGTTCATATAAAAGATGTGGACAGAGTTGTCCTGTAGAGGCTAAAGAGCTGGTCTTTTATCCAGAATTTAAAGAGTGACTTTGCAAGTGTGGGTGGTGAAATGCAACTTCATTTCTGTCTTTCTGGCAAACTGTGAGCACTTTAAAGTATGTTGTAAGTTCTGTTTTCACTTTGCTTTCTAATTACCTATAATTGCATTCTTCTCATACAGTGAATTCAGTTAAAACTTTTGGGCATTAAGTAAAAACACTTGATATTATCAGAAAATGAAACTTCTCATGGAAATTTAGTCTTCAGCTACTGCACTCAAGGTGAGTCTTGAGTCACCAGCAAGGTTGTTGGTATTATTTCTTCCAGCACAATGTGCTTCAAGGCTGTGAACTAAAGAAGATAGCCTGTATCTGAGGGCCCTGGAGACAGAGAGGAGCTAAGTAGTGTTTAGTAAGTGACTTTGTTCACTCTCAGTTTAGCTTTCTATTTTAATATTTTCCTGCTCATCTCTTTTCATTAGCTCAGTTTCTGTTGAAATACTTTTGCTGCGTTTAGATAAATAAAACATTGAAATTGCCTTTTTTTGGAAGGAAACTACAGCTGGTCTATCTGTTGGGTCTCTCGATAGTTCACATTTTGTTATTTTTGTTTTCACTATATAATAATTTGCCTGTCCATGCTGTTGTGATCCTATTTAAGGAAAATCTAAGTTAGCTCTGTGTGACTTTTAACTGTATTACCTTTTGTTATTTCATATTTTCTATTTTCTGCAGTTCTTGCATTTTTTACTAGAAGTATTCATAAAATTGTGTGTGTATTGCATTTTATTTTTGCCTTCTCTTAACAGCATTTTAGAATTGTACTTTAAAAAATCTGCATCTTTCTTCTCATCTATCAGTTCTATTACCTTTCATTTTGCTGCGCTCTTAGTTTCTTGCTTGGTGCAATGTGATGACTGTGCTCAGCTTCAGCCAGATCTTTCAGACCTCTGTCACCCACTCATCTGCATCCTGCCGGTGCTTCTCTTGCAGTAAATGAGGTGGTAGGATGGATGTGGCTGAAAGCTGATTTTATTCCTCAGTGATTCTTCTGCCGCTACCTCAGTCTTCCCCTGCATCCCTCCACTGGGGCAGAGTGGAGGGTCGGGGAGGAATGAAAATGCCCACTGCAACAGCATCACATTTGTTCTTGGTTATCTTGGTCACCCCACATTCCCTGCACATGATTTTGTAGCTGTGGATCTGGATGGATGGAGAAGTTGGAAATTAGGGTAATGCAATGCAGTAGCTAACTGATAGGCATGAACCAGTGCCATAACCAGCATGAGTGGGGAAAAATGCCTCTCTGGAGGGGACTGTCTCATCCTTAGAAATGAGTAGGTTGCCAGAGACTCTGAGAGAAATTTTCTTGCAAGCAGTGAGGCAGAGGAGACATACCCGTTACCCTGTTCCCCAGGGGACTGCTGCCCTGCAGAGGATGGGACAGAGGAAGAAACGTTTTGCCTGCTACATACGTAGGTAGTGTTTTTCCCTGTATTTAAACCAAGTACAGTGAATTACAGTACTGGCTCTGACTTTGTCTTATGCTTTTCAGAGTGTCAAGCAAATGTAGTAAAACTTCCTGTACTATAACTACAGCTGGGGGCTCAGTGTTACCTGGGAACAGGTTTTAATGGCAGTGAGGTATCCTTGCACCAGGTTGCCTCTTAATGAAAGAGTGCCTATATTTTGAAGGAAACTGGCTGATTTTGCTGGAATTCCCTGCTTGAAGTCTGTAGATGTCTGTATTTTTTGTATTACATACTTGTAGGAAAGAGATTAGCAGTTGCTGGATGTGTGGGCAGTGTGGGTTTTTTTCCTTCAGCAGTCTATTTATAGAGTCAATGATAAGATCACACCAAGCACCAAGCTTTACCACTACTGTATTTGCTTTTAATTTGTTGGTTTTTCTCCTACAAGAAGCTTTAGTAATTGCCTCCTAGAACAGCATCTTCTGATGAAGTAGCATTTAGAAAGGGCTAGCTATGTGAATCCAAGGAGATATACAGGTTGGAATGTTTGCTTTTCTTACTGCTCAGGGAGTTGGTTGTTTTCAGGGGCCTGTGTCACAGCAGTGATACGGGACTCTGAAACTTGCTGTTTCTCAGCATCTGTTAGCTTGGCATGGGACTGATGCAGGCAAGGACATCCAGCTCCTGAGGATCCACCAGCCTTTTCAGCCCTGAGCCTCTCTTAACAGAAACGCCATCACCTGGCAGTGTGGTTTTGGCAGTGCTTCATTTAAAGATATGCTGAGTGTTGTACTACAAGGAAAAGGAGGAAATAATCTGACCAATGCATTGGTAAGAAATGTTGTCTCCTCCTCTTCCTTTTTACAAGGACATGTAGTCTTTACTCTCAGTACTGCCTGTCAGTCTGTGCAGGAAATAAAGCCCATCAAAATCTTGCCTTACTTAGTGTTAACTCCTTTTATCACTTGGAAAGGAGACCAGATCTTCAAAAGCAGTTGCTTTTCTGAATGATGGATGTATCATTTCTGTGGTGTTCGGAAGGTGGAGGGTTTTGGCAGCACAGTTGCACCTAAATCAATTTTCTTGTTTCTCTGAGCGGTGGCTAAAGTATCTTTTTTGGGTACTTTATTCTGCTTAAACCTGACTGTCATTTGTGCTTGCCTTTTTTATTCTTTGAGTAGAACAGATACATGCCGTAAGCTGTACTGCCTGGCATGATGTTTAGCATCTTATAATGAAGACACTGAGTACTGCAACCATACCAGGTTAGGTCATGTCTCATGTGGGTACAGCAGGAAGATGGAAGTTTTGAGGTTGACTTTTATTGGTGGGCAGCTGGCCCTATAACGAAACAGCAGAAGAACAATCTGTGGTGTGCATTTACAGTGTCAGCGTGTGTCTCCTTCCTTTAGGTAAAAGTGTACAAATTCACTGTTATTGGGTGTGTAACTACTCCGGTATATTACACGTTTGGGTTTTCTGGTGTGTTATGGCCCCCTAAGGAATTCCACTTCTTCCATAGGATTCCAGGTACTACCCCATGCTCACTGGAAATCAATAACTACCTGCAGTATGTTAATTTGCCAAAGGGTGACTTGCTAGTACTTTTGCAGTGTGATCTGTTGCCCAAACTCTAGTGATGCTCCAAAAAAGTGGTGTTTACCCATCTGGAATCATCTTAGCAGGGCATCTCAATCATGTATCATCATCTATTTCCAAGTCATATGCGGAGTGGGATGTTACCTTTGTGTCTGTTCCCCTCAGTGTTCAGAGTCTTCCTCAGCTTCTTACTGGGTCACTGTCTTGGGTCAGTGTGAGAACCCTGGTTAACCCTTGTATAACTAAATCTTGCTTGTTGGATCCATAGTCACAGCTGGTGCTTGCTCATACGGTGTTTCACAAGAGCAACAGAATTCCAGGTGTTTTTCTGAGTCAGATAGCAATGCGAAGAATTACAGATCTGCCCTATACTTTCAGTTCTGTTCTTGAGATGTATCCTAGGTTCAGACCATCTTGAGACTGCTGTCTCAGTACTCTGAATTGGTGCCGCTGCTGTGGGTTGTTGGAGGAAATAAGGGTTCATGTGGGAGGATTGCCCAGCTTTTTTTTTCTCACTACTTCTTTTAAATTTTAACACACAATTATGAGATGTGAGCATTTCAAAAGGAGGAAGTAAATTGAAACTTGCCATCTTGAAGCTACACTTTGAAACTATTCTTGAGCTCTGCTGCTAGTGTAATTGTCATGCAAGACTTGGGCCTCTCTGTCCTGTGGACCTGTTGGCTGTGGTCTCATCTATTTTGTTATTAGAAAAAGACAATGTTTTGGCCAAGAAGTCCCATTAAAATAGGCTTTTGGAACCACACCTGATTTTCTCCTGTGGAAGCAAAAAGTTCTCTTGAGTGTAGTACATAAATGGAGACTAGAGGAGTCCCTATATCAAAGGGGAGGAGTTTTTTGGACCTTTTCGCAGGTAGCTCTTGAATCAAAGGAATGAGAACCAAAATAAAAGCTGAATTCCCTCTGTACTTGGCTTTTGGCTCCTCTATCAGCTGTCTCTGACTTCTCAGGTCTCCTCTGGGGATTTTGCCATTGTGAGCTACACTTAGCAGCTTTTTTCCAGTTGCAGTATCAGCACAGCTCTGGGGTGAAAAAAGGGGAACTCAGATTAAAACAAGCACAGTTACTAACAAGCACTTTCTGCTTCAGAAGGGCTTTGTATCAGAGCTCTTAGCAAGGGCTATACTTTGGCTTTCCTTCCAGGAAAGTTAGCCTGTAGGTTTTGTGTCTGTTTCCATCAACCTAGTTTGCTGCAGATCCTCTTTTCCATTTCTTTCCCTTCTAAAAGAAGCAAATGAAACCCCAACCGACAATTGTCTCTAACTCCCAGGTAGCGTCCTTGCACACGTTGTGCTTGAGTGTTGTTACCAACACAGCAGCTGAACAAACCTGTTTTGTCTTCTCTCCCTCCCTGTAGATGCATTCCTTGCTTTTGATAAATACTTGAGCACTCTGCCCTTTATTATTGTAACAGCACTGTGCTGTAAGCTGACATTGGTGAGCGTTTCCAGTATCAGTGCTGGGGTACAGGCACAGAGCAATGCCTTGAACATCGTCTTCCAGGAAAAAGTGTTCTGTTGCAAAAGGCGTTTTTCCATAGCTCTGAGGGATGCCAGATCTACTGCTGCTGAGAAAGGGCTTCACAGTACAAGATATCCAGGTTTGTAGCTGGATGCCAGGTGCATAACTCTGGGATGGAGAGGCAGTGGTGTATTGTTGTGCTCTCCTCTTGATGCTTTCATGAGTGGTTGCTTCCAGCCTGTTCTTCCTACTTGGCCAGGACCTTCAGGGTTTTCTCGCCTCTGGCTGAAGTTGACCCTAAAGGAAGTCTAATCCTAACTTGTCCTTGCAGTAAGAGCTGTTGAGTGCAAAGCATATAAATTCCCTAATTGTGTATGTTCAGATGGCACTAGTTTATTGAAGAAATGACTAAAACTTCAATGACACCTTAACTCACCTTTCTAGGGGTGATTTGATTCCCCTTTACTGAGGTGTTTGATATTGAGCACAATGAGCTCCATTTTGCAGCATCTTTTCTTGTGTTTCTGTCCTGTAAATACTTCTGATGGCTGCATCCATGGTTAGGCTTGATGGGGCTCTGAGCAATCTGTCCTAGTTAGAGATGCCCTTTCTTTTTGGGGGGGACTGACTAGCTGACTTTGGAGGTCCCTTCCAACCCAACACATTCTGTCACTCTGCATGTGGAGGTGGAGTGAAATGGCAAGAAAAGGAAAGGTATGAAATTATCCCCCAGATTAACTGGCCAAAATCCTCCTTTATACTTGCATTTACTAGGTTTTTATTTAATAGTAAAAATATATTTAATGCTGTTGAGATTAAACTAAGACTAGCTTCTCTCCTTCATCCTTCATTCTTTATACTTCTCTGCTCTTTATACAAATTACTTCTACACTTAAGCTGGTGCTGCAGGTGAGTGTGGTGGGTCCCGATGAGGCAGCAGCAGGCTGTTGGATTTCCTGCTGGGACAAGGTGGGCTGTCCATCTGCATCACTTTGCTGGAGATGCACAAGAAAGTTTAAAAACAGTTTCTTGAATTCTAACAAAACTGCAGTGTGAGATCTGCAGCGCTGATGCCTCGTTTCCCATATAATAAATGTACTTGGAGGTACAGATCAATGTGGCTGATTTATTCCAAACCCTGTTACTGCTGTTGGTAAGCACACTTGGACCTAGGGAAATATTACAAAGGGAAAAAATTAGCTTTGCATGTTGACAGCCAGTTGAAAGGCAAAGGGAATCAAAGCAAGGGGCAGCTAAGGCTTTGAGAATGGGAAGGAGAAACTGCACAGCTTTGGAAAAAAATGGGTGACTACTTTGATTATTGGCACTGCCTTCCAGTTCTTGGGCAGCTGAGTGTTTCCAATTCCAGTCTGTTTGGAAAAGCAAACAGCATGATGGTTGTGCTTTTGGGGGAGAGTTGGTTTGTGCTTTTGGAGGAGGGAAAAGAGGAGTCACTGGTGCAGCAACAAGAACTAGGAAACACTTCAATGAGAAAATTCAAGACTTCCAAAAACTAAGTGCCTAAAATTAGGCTCCAAAGTCCTAATTTAAGAACAGAGCAAGTGGCTGTTTTCCAGGAAGGCTGAGCAGCCAGGCCTGACGGCATGTTGCTCTCAGAAGCCAGTGCAATTATTTAGATGCCTATTTTGGGGATTTTCTCTGTATGTGTGTTTGGAACTCAAGTTCACTTTAAATCTGGAAACTGGGATCTGTTGTTTCAGAGTTCTGGAGTAGCAGGGGAGAGGTGGAAGGGAGCAGAAGCCCAGTGCTTTGAGCTTACAGCCTAAAATGTTTGCTTTGCTTAAAGCAGGAGTAGTAATCCTTTTATGTTTTCATTGTTGTATCTTTTGAAAACTGAAGTCACTCCAAGAAGAAACTGAAGTAGGAAAAAAAAACCCTATTAAAATGTGAGCAATAATTCTTAAATCACTTTTTAGCATAAACCTCCTAGAACACATGCTTTCTGTGGAAAGCCTAGGATAGAAGGGTGGGAGCTTCTGAAATACTTCTGAAATACTTAAGTGTTTAGTAGCTCTTTCCTTAGAGAGAGTGGTGCATTAAAGAGCAAGTTAGCACTGCTGGAAGCCTGTAGGAAAGCCTTTTACATGTAGTTTTAAAATTAAAATATACTGCAAGAGAAGCACACTTCTGCATAGCCCTTGGCCTGTGTTGCCACACCAAGGAACAACAGGGCCACCCATGCCCAAGCTGAACAGCAGGGCAGAGCTCCTCATATCTGCCCATGGACATGGGTGGCCACTGGAGCATGGTGAGTTTCACAACAACTCAGAGCACTGGAAGTGGACCGGGGATGCAAAGTGCTCTGTAGAAGTCCAAAACACCTGATCTAAATGCAGAGGATCCAGAAAAAGTGATGTTTTGAACATGGGGCTTGATCTTGTGTGGGCAAAGTGGAAGTTTAGACTTCATTATGTGTTGCACAATTGCTCGTCCACTAATTTTGTTGATACATTGTTTACCTGGATTCAATATCCAGATTGTTTTAAAAAGCAGTATGTGTCATAATTGTCTCTTTTTCTGACTTCAGGTAGCAAATAAAGAACCGATGTTATCTGAACTTCTGTAAGGTCTTTGACACGATCTCCCACAACATCCTTCTCTCTAAGTTGGAGAGAGATGGATTTGGTTGGTGGACTGTTACAAGAGATACAGACTGCTGATGAGTAATTAATTGGTTGGATTGGTTGCATCCAGAGTGTAGTGATCAAGGGATTGATGTCAGATGAAGGTCAGTGACAAGTGGTGCTCTCAGGGCTCTCTACTGGGAACAGTGCTGTTAAGTATCGTCGATGACATAGATCAAGTATACCTCCAGCGTGTTTGCAGATAACACTGAGATGAGTGGTGCAGTTGACACAACTGAGGGATGGGATGTCATTCAGAGGAACGTGGACAAACCAGTGAGGTGGGCTTGTGTGCAGTTCATAGGGTTCAAGAAGGCCAAGTACAAGGGTTGGGCCATTGTGTGGTCCCCCAGGCTGGGGGGTGATTTGATTGTGAGCAGCCTTGCAGGGTGGGACAGTGACTCTAAACTAAACACATCCACGTGGGTCTTGAACATCTCCAGGAAGGAGACTCCACAGCCCCTTTGGGCAGCCTGTTCCAATGCTCCGTTACCCTCACTGGGAAGAAGTTCCTTCTGATACTTACATGGAACTTGCAAGCTCTGTTCCAGCTTGCACCCATTGCCCCTTGTCCTATCACCAGATGACCTTAAGAAGAGCCTGGCTCCATCCTCCTGACACCCACCCCTGACAGTTGAAGCTGTTGTGCTCACTGCAGGGCAGCAGGTGGTAGACTGGGTGACCTTTGAAGATCCCTTCAAACCCAGACCTTTCTATGAATGGATGGTGCCTTTTTTGGGGTGACTTCTGCATGGAGGAGCATTGCTAGTAACTTGCTCATGGATGGTGATCAGCTGCAAAATGTGCTTAATACTGAAAGCAGTATGAAGAAACTCACAGGTTACAGTGTTCCAAATGACCACTGCTTTAATTTTTTCTGGGAGTTGATGTTCCTCTGAATTGGGAAACTATTCTAATTAAAAAAGGAGCCTTGTCATTGCTGCCACTGAGGCAGTGTTAAATGTTGTGTGGCTGTTGGCAGGAGACTCTATGCATTTTCACATGACCCCTCTGGAACAAAAGCATATTGTTTTCCTCTGTTTTTCTGTTACACAAATGAGTTTCTTTTGAAAAAATGTCATCTTCCTCAGAATCTGGAAATTGACACCAGCAGTAGTTCTTCCTTGGCTGTGCCTTTTACAGCGTGCCCTCTGGCAATGCTCGCACTGAGAGCGTGGCCGTGGGCAAGTGGCAATCCCTGCAGAACTCCATGCTCTCCTGCAGAATCAGCTTTTCTTACAATTTTCTGGAAGAGTTGAATGTGGAATTTCATTTCTCACTGGCTTTGCTATCGCTAGGTGCAGTTTGTTTCTGTCTTTGTTTTTTCTTTTATATATCTGCTTTTTGTTGTCCAGCAACCAATTAGTATTGAACAGGTCATTTCTGAACTGGGCTGCTTTTGTGTGTTTTTTGGATAACGAAATCTGAAACTCTGCCAGCTGAAGTCTTCCTCTGTCAAAAGTGGGGCTGCAGTCAGGGGCAGATGCTGGGTTATTGGTGGCCCTTGGTGCAAATGCTCACAGTTTGCGTGTCATAGCTGGTGAGGTAACATAACCAGAAACTGCACCTTCCTGAGAAGTGTGTTCGTGTTTGGGATGAGCTGCTTCTGCTGGGAAATACAGTGGGAATCAGGATTGCTAAGGACTGCTAGCATTCCTAGTTATTTTAATCAAGCTGTTTTAATCAGTCCTCGTGAAAGGATTCCAGGGGCAGTTTCTGTGCCTCTGCGGAGTCCAAGGTGGTACAGACCTGTTGCTTGTGGAGGAAAAGTCCTTTTCTGCATGTGTCTCTGACAGCCCTGTGGGAAGCAGTGGGTTGGGGGTGCAACCAGAACACCCTGGTGAGTGCATCAGCCTCCTGCCTGGAGTCGTGCAGAGGAAGGGATGTGAAAGCTATACGATGTAAATGCATATGCCCAAGGGTTTTTTTATTGGTTCCATGGAATCCAAAAGCCATTTGGGGTCCCACTTTGGACCAGGAAAGGATGCCATTTGCATCCTGCTTGGTTGTTCTTGCTGGACCCAAAAGAAATAGAGGTGTCAGTCGTAGCTGACTAAAACCAGAGCACCTGCTATTCCTTTTACTTGTGTCAATCAGAAATCCCCTAGAGGCAGGGGTTTCACAGGTAGAAGAGAGAAGTTTCTTTACCTAGACTAGAAGAAATAGAAATGAACTTTTTTATTTTAGCAACTACATGAAAACACCTGTATTAACTTTGGTTTATGCTATGGATATGTTGACTACATTATTTCCCTCAAACTACAAATTGCTGTTAATATTTGTACTTGGGGGGCGGGCGGAGAAGAAGGGAGAAACCCTTCTTCTGAAGGAGTCCAGAGGAGGTTCACGAGGATGATCAGAGGGCTGGAGCACCTCTCCTATGAGGACAGACTGAAAGAGTTGGGGCTGTTCAGTCTGGAGAAGAGGAGGCTCCCAGGTGACCTTATTGTGGCCTCCAGTATCTGAAGTGGGCTACAAAAAAGCTGGGGAGGGGCTTTTTAGGATCTCAGGTAGCAACAGGACTGGGGGAANGGGGTGTCCTGCTGTGGCAGGGGGATTGGACTAGATGATCTTTCCAGGTCCCTTCCAGTCCCTGATGATTCTATGAGTTTATGTCCTATTAAAAACAGGTAACATTTTTTAAGTGAAAGTTCAGTGCGGTTATGGATAGGAAGGGAAATTGAAAGGCTGGGAGTTTATTTATTTATTTTTTTGGTTGGTTTGGTTTTGTATTTTTAATCAAGAAGAAAAGGATGACTTCTTTTATAGAGAATGGCTTCATGTACAATTGTCTCCCCTGGGAAGTGTCACTTCTTTCCTGCTTAAGCCTTAGAGGAGGAGGAATTGTGGCTTATGCACCACAGAATGTACAGCAGGTGCTACCAGTGAAACACTGGCTGTGTGAGAAGCTGATGGATGACATATGATTAGCTCTACTCTGCTGCTCGTGGATGAGTTTATCTGTGAGCTTCTTACCAGGATGCACTTTCTGGAGCTGGAGATGTCTATGCAGTGTTTTCTGCAGCCCTCTCTTTTGTTTGGTGACTGTTGATCTTTCAGTTTTCTGGGCTGTTAATCAGAGCTCTAATCAGTCACCTCTATCACAAGTGATGCAGAGCCACTTGTCGCTTTTTTCCTCCCCCATCCCCACCAGCTAGTGCTGCCAATGACTTGAGGCTGTTTGTTAGAGAAGCTTTTATAGTATTTCTTTGGAAGCTTCAGTGTTTCTGGCTTTACCAAGGTCCAGTCCTCCTCCTCACGGAGGGATTTCACAAGAACGTTATCCTGTTTGCACTTGCAAAATACAGAACTAAAAAGAACTTCAGGTTACTCTGAACTCTTTCTTTTAAACTTCTGTGTGTCTAGATTGATGATTAAATACTTCAGTAGAAAATACTGTGGCTCTCTGAGACTGGAAACACCTTTTATGTACTTTGTCTACGCTACTAATGTCCACTGCAATTTTTACATGTCAGTGTTTTCTTCATTAACCCTTTGCCTGGATGTATTCCTCTGTGATCTCTAAGTGATCCTGCTCTGACGGAGGTTTGGACTAGAGATCCCCAGAGGTTCCTACCCTTCTGTGACTAAACTGTTTCCATGAGCTGAAGAGCTAACTTTCTACTCTTTCCATTTTCAGAGGTTGTAGAATGGAAACTCTGGATAAAACAATCAATAGCTATTTTGATGCTTGGCTTGGACCCAGAGGTAAGATTTATCAAAATTTAAAGGCATAAAACTGTTATTTGTGTGGATACTAAATGTAAGAAACTGCTTTCCTCTTAACATTCTGACTTTGACACGTGACTTTTTTTTTTAGTGTTTTTAAAGCATCAGTATGTGCAATTCTGTAATAAATAAGGCTGTTTCTGATGTTGAGACCTGCTAATTTTTTTCACTGCAACAACCATAGGTGCTGCTGTTCTTACTGTCAGTTAGTCCTGTGTTGTTAGTCTCAGTGAATGCCTTCTCTCAATCAGATCTTTAATGCTCTTTTTTATTTTAGAATTTAATAACAGCTTTTATTTGAAAATTTTATTTGCTCTCATAACTGGAGCTGCTAGGGAGTTTTTTCACTGCAGGCTTTGGAGAACATTGTTTCTTCAGAGCGATTCTTTTTTAAAGAAACAATGGGTTTGATAGGTTTTTCTCTGGGAAAAAGTCTGTAGGCAGACAGCAGCAATCCTGGTTAGCAAGAGGAAGAAAGAAACAGTGAACCAGTTCAGATGGAGAGGGCTTGTAGCTAGGGTAGGAATGATCCCTTTTCCACCTGGTCCTGACCAGGGCAGGTTAAGTGCTAGCATCCCATACAGTGTGCACAGCAATGCTACTCCAGCGGCATGTGCTTTCTTCTTCCCACTGTTCTTGAAACATCTTCTCAACCCTGAGCTTAGCTGCAATGAGATTTCATTGTTGATACTCACTTGCAGGAAAAAGTCCACAGAAGGTGGAACAAGCCTCTTACTCTTCAATGTGTTTTTCTGGTTGCTTTTAGTATCTCAGTGCCCTTGTTTCCCTTCCTTTTCATGTTGAGACCATCTAAGTAGTCTGGATGTTCTGAGCCTATCGCATGTGCTGGTATGTGGGCTATATTTGCCATTTCTGAAATACAATGAACCATAAAGGTGGCAAATACAGGCACTCACCTGACTTCCTTCAGTGCTTCCCAACTTAAGTTTTAAGACCTTGTTCATTAGATTTAGGATCCATATACAACTGCTGTAAAATTAAATCAGGGCTGTGGATACCAGCAACGCTTGAACACATTTATTGTTTGGTAAACTTGGTTTCGGTCCTTCAGGCAGATTTTGGGGTGGGAGGGATGAAATACTGTGCTGTTGCTGCGTGTGGACAGCACAGTTGTGATTCAAAAGATACTTATCTCAAGTGTTCCCCTGAAATCCTCGCATGGTCTGTGCTTTTCCTGAGCAGCTGCCATGTTACCAGCCAGACTGGTTAGTCAGACTGGACTGACTCCTCTGTGTTTCCTTGCTCATATAAGGACTCCAAAATTGAAACCTTTTGAATAGCAAGTAAATCAGTCTAATTGGGACAGGGCTGGTTAGAAAATAATTAACAGGGTCATCATCCGCCCATGACCCCCTCAGCTTTGCTTGCTATTATTTTTGCTTCATTTGACTACTGTATAAGTAGAATCTTGTTTGCAAAGGTTGTTTGTAATTAGCAATGTGGCTCTAGTAATTTGGGTACAGCTTTTTCTGGATGCGTGGAACTCTTTCCCTCACAAAATGTGTGTATATGTTTTTGTTTGTTTCAGACCCCAGAGTAAAAGGATGGCTGCTTCTGGAAAACTACACACCTACCTTTCTCTTCTCAGTTTTGTACTTACTAATCGTGTGGCTAGGACCAAAGTACATGAGGAATAAGCAGCCATTCTCATGCAGGCGTATTTTAGTGGTCTACAACCTTGGACTTACAATGCTCTCTCTGTATATGTTTTATGAGGTAGGAGAAAAGGGATGGGGTTGGGGTTATTGTGCTGCATCTGTTTTAATGCTGTTTGATTGTGTTGAAAATTATCTCTGAGGACACTCTTCATTATAGGAAAACATTTGCAGATACATTCCAACTGTTCTTTGATGACACCTCTCGGGAAGGAAGATTCTAGTTGTAATGTTATCTCTAAGGATAGTGTGAAACTAGCTTTGCCTTAAACATCTGCTGCCCTTGATAAGCAGTATCCCGAATGTACCCCTCTCAAGGCCAGGGGAGGCCTGGTCTTTCGGCGTGACCCTGGCTCCTCTTTCAGTAACTCCTCCTTGTCTAGAATCAGTCTCAATGTGATTGTGCTGGTGGATAGTACAAAGTACTTTTTGCAAAACTAGGGCTTGATTTAGAGTGTAAAACTGATTTAACGTCTGTTCCTGTACATGCTTTTCACATCTGTTTCTATAAGCTTGCAGTAGCTGCTTTGTGCCTTCTTAGTTTTGCTGAAATAGGTGGTCTTGATGAAACTATCTGTTTTGTGNTGCCTTAGCTTCATCAAGACCACCTATTTCAGCAAAACTATCTGTTTTGTTAACATTAGAATCTGAACATACAAACATGTTTCACACTGAACTGGACTTTCCAGGCACTTACCTTGTTTCTAACAAAACACAGATTTAGGTGGTATAAAGCGTTCCATTTCCTAGAGAGCCCTTTAGCAGATTTTACTGAGAGTTGTGTGGGGTTTATTAAAGGGAAAATTAAGCACTATGGCAGAGTGAACAAGACTGTGTGGCTTTAATGTACAGAACATTCTGACTTGCTTTTAACCCAGAGTGTTTCTCCTTTCTGGTAAGGAGAGGCTTAATTTTCAACACGCAATTGCAAGCCAGAGCTCATGTCTGCTGACACTTGTTTGCTCCTGTGTGCTCCCTCCCTCCACTTCTCATGGAATCATCAGAGATTGGAAGGGACCTTCACAGCAGGATCACCTAGAACAAGTTGCACAGGAACACATCCAGGCGGCTCTTGAACATCTCCAGAGGAGGAGACTCCACACCCCCCTGGGCAGCCTGTTCTAATGCTCTGTTGCCCTCACTGGGAAGAAGTTCCTTCTCCCTAGGATGTTAGTATTCAGAAGTATTTGTGTTGATCTGGTTAATTTTTGCCTCAACTGTGGACATTATGTACAACATCTGCATACATTATGCAGGTGTTATTTAAAATTATATAGTACTCTGTTGCTTTAACATCCAGTTATGTTGTTGCGGGTTTAGAGATAGAGACTTGGGTTTTACAGAGTGTGGATAAAATCCTGAGGCTAGCAAATCTTTTTCTTGAATACTTGGGATAGACTCATAGAATCATCAGGGATCGGAAGGGGCCTTGAAAGATCATCCAGTCCAATCCCCCTGCCACAGCAGGACATTCCAACCAGGTCCAGGCAGGTTTAAAACATCCCCAGAAAAGGAGACTCCACAAACCTCCCAGGCAGCCCCCTCTAGTACCCCGTCACCTTCACTGGGAAGAAGTTATAGAATCACTCAGAGCTGGAAGGGACCATAGGATCATCCAGTTCCAACCCCCCTGCCGTNCTGATCATCCTCATGGCCCTCCTGTGGACTCACTCCAGCACATCCACATCCTTCTTGTCATAAGGGCTCCAGAACTGGATGCAGTACTCCAGGTGGAGTCTCACCAGAGCAGAGCAGAGGGACAGAACCATCTCCCTCGACCTGCTGGCCACACTTCTCCTGATGCAGCCCAGGATCCAGTTTGCCTTCTGGGCTTCAAGTGCACACTGCTGGCTCATGTTGAGCTTTTTGTCCACAAGCACCCTGTGTCCCTCTCCTCAGGGCTACTCTCCAGCCAGTCCCTGCCCAGCCTGTGTCTGTGCTCACCCCAGATGCAGGGCCTTACACTTAGTCTTGTTAAACCTCATGAGGTTGGCTTGTGCCCACCTCTCCAGCCTGTCCGGGTCCCTCTGGATGACATCCCTATCTTCCAGCATGTCTGCTGCACCACACAGCTTGGTGTTGTCAGCAAACTTGCTGGGGGTGTGCTCAAAGCACTCACAACTCCAAAATGAAAATAATTTGTCATGTTTCAAAACCTGCTGGTGAATTTAAACAGTAGGAAAGATCTGAACTGTTGATCTTACANGATGCAGGACCTTACACTTAGTCTGAACTGTTGATCTTACGAATGCCTCTTTCTTGCTAACAGTGACCTGGTTACCAAGGACTCTTTGTTGTATGCTGAAGGAGTCCTCCTACTTGTAAATATCTGAGTAGCTTTTGTAGTGTGAAGGGATGAGACAACTAAAATGCAGGTTTTCTGTAGAGTGAAACACCTTACCAAAAAAGTGAATATTGCTCTAAAAGTAGTGTTATCTACTCAGAGGTGATTGCTGGTCTTGTAAAGATAGCTCCTTAAGAATGGGATTATGGAAAGTTAGTGTTAGGACAACTATTAAATCCTGACAGTTGCAATAAGACATGGTCCCATCAAGCTGCTGCCAGGTAGCAAGCCCTGTTGATGTAATGCTGAGCTGTTTGATGTTTGCAAGGAGAGATCTGAAGGGCTGGGTGGTAGGGAACAAAATCAGCTTCCTCCAGTACATTGTCTCTAGTGCCTCTGCAATTACCTGTGTCAGTGCAAAGTAAGCGATACCCTTGCTCGGATCACGTCGGTCATGGAAACTTGGCTTTGAAGGATGAGCTGTGCATCAGTAACACTTCATAGTGCATGTGCTCATTCTTAAGTTAAAATGGGGAAGAGTAGCACTCAAAAACAGCTCTAACGCCCTGTTCACACCCCGGTAGTCACATTAAGTTTCGGCTGGATTGCACTTTTTTTCAGTCCTAGTTTGAAGAACGTCATAAAACATCCCTCCATCCATCCCCACATGTGAACCTGTTTAGTAGCCCGTCTGGAAATAAGCTGCTTTTAATAATGTACAGCACTCCTGGAACTCTGCTGTGGAGCTTTTCCTGAATGACAGCCGTGGTAGTTCAGGTCATGATTCATAGCATCACAGCTCGCTTTGAACATTATTTGACCGAAACAAGATGTTAAAGTGAGACATCCTCATAGCTAGGATGAGGAAGGTGACCTGCTTGCTTTCCTGACCTTCACCTCAGGATGTTCACAGTAAAGCAAGAGCAAACTGTAGAATTTGTGCCATGTTAGTTACGGTGTACTTGACACCGTTGGGTCTGTCGATGTAATATAATGTGACCTTACTTTAAAATCACTAGAAATCTTATGCCTCTTATTTGAAATTCCTGAGGTAGTAGTTTCTGTGTGTGCTTCCTGTGAATTATTTATTTGGTTGTTTAATGACCGGAGTACTGGCAGAACAGAGCAGTGAATGAGCTCTGATAGTCCAGTCCCCATGATATAAAAGGCAATGCAGACCAAGGGAGTGGGAGAAGTTAAGCTGACTTGTGACCCTTTGGGTCAGGCCCATGGGTCTCTGCTTGAGTCTTGGCTGGATGATTTGACAAAGTAGAGAGAGTGCCAGGTACCCAGCATGCAGACCATGCTGGGCAAACTCAAGAGGAAGGTGGTCAAAGAAGGAGGAGGTGGCCACTTGGGATGATTATAAGATTCTAGTCAAAGTAATGAGGAAAGTCAAGGCCTCCTTGGAATTAAACCTTGCAGGAGAGGTACAGAATAGCAGAAAGGGCTTCTTCAAGTACATTGCAGATAACTCTAATAATAGCAACATAGGTCCACTGTTAAATGAGATGGGTGCCCTGAAGACAGAGAATACAGAGAAAGCAAAGATAGTGAACACTACCTTTGCCTCTCTTTATACTGCTGGAGGCTATCCTGATGAGCTCCAGACCCCTGAAACTCCAGCTTAAATCAGGACAAAGGAGGAGTATGCCCTGGTTGATAAGGACTGGGTTAGGGACCAGTTAAGCAGTCTGGATGTGCATAGATCCATGGCTCCTGATGGGATGCACCCACAAGTGCTAAGGGAGGTAGTGGAAGTCATTGCTAGGCCACTCTCCATCATCTTTGGTAAGTTGTGGGGAACAGGAGAGGTGCCTGGGAACTGGAGGATAGTAAATGTCACTCCAATCTTCAAAAAGGGAGAAGGAGGACCCAGGTAACTATAGAGCAGTCAGTCTCACCTTCATCCCCAGAAAGGTGATGGAATAGCTTGCCCTTGATGCTGTCTCTAGGTACATCAAGGACAAGAGGGTCATTAGGTAGGCACAGTCAACACGGCTTCATCAAAGGGAAGTCATGCTTGACCAATGTGATAGCCTTTTATGAGGGCATAACCAGGTGGATAGATGATGGCAGAGGCGTGGATGTGATCTACCTGATCTGTCTTGACTTCAGTCAGGCATTTGACACAGTCTCACATAGAATCCTCACAGCCAAACTGAGGAAGTGTGGTCTGGACAGTGAGGTAGTGAGGTGGATCATGAACTGGCTGCGGGAGAGAAGCCAGAGAGTAGTTGTCAGTGGGGCAGAGTCTAGTTGGAAGCCTGGATCTAGTGAAGTCCCCCAAGGGTTAGTACTGTGATCAGTACTATTAAATATGTTTATGAGAGATCTGGATGAGGGATTAGAATGCAAGTTTGATGACACAAAGCTGGGAGGAGTGCCTGACACATCAGAGAGTTGTGCTGCCTTCAGTGGGACCTGGACAGGCTGGAGAGCCAAGCAGGGAGGAATTTGATTAAGTAGAACAAGGGCAGTGTATAGTCTGGCATCTGGGCAAGAACAACCCCAGGGACCAGGATAGGTTGGAGACTGACCTGTTGGAGGGCAGTGTAGGAGAAAGGGACCTGGG
>VZRI01005090.1:32204-47282 GCA_013397515.1 Upupa epops | reverse complement strand
TTCTCCCCCTCTACTCTGCGCTAGTGAGACCGCATCTGGATTATTGTGTCCAGTTCTGGGCCCCTGAGTTCCAGAAGGACACAGAACTGTAGAGCCACAAAGATTATGAAGGGAGTGGAGAGTCTACCTGATGAGGAAAGGCTGAGGCAGCTGGGTCTCTTTAGCTTGGAAAAAAGGAAACTGAGAGGTCATCTCATTAATGTTTACAAATGTGGCAAGTGTGGGTGTCAGGGGAAAAGAGCCAGGCTCTTCTTAGTGTCATCTGATTATAGACAAGAGGCAGTGTGTGTCAGCTGGAACATAGGAGGTTCCACATAAATATGCAAAGAAACTTCTTCACTGTGAAGGTGACAGAGCCCTGGAATGGGCTGCCTAGGGAAGTTGTGGAGTGTCCTTCTCTGGAGATGCTTGAAACCCACCTTGACATGTTCCTATGTGACTGGATCACTGGATCTAGGGGATCCCACTCTGGTGCAGAGATTGGGCTAGATGATCTTTTGAGGCCCCTTCCAACCCCTAATATTCTGTGGTTTTTATCTTGGGGGTGTCTTTTAGCAAAACTAGCCAGGTGATTTGGACTGCCCAGACTTGCACTCAAGAAAATGAGTCAGTGATGAAGACTCACTTTTTACAGGACCTACTCGCTTTTTCCTTCATCTAAAAAATTCATTCCTTACTGGGAGTCTGCATGAGAAAAGCCTCAGATTTTCCTATGAGGGAGATGTTGTGTATGTTGTAGGAAAAGCATCCAAAGAGCTGCACCCTGTTCTAGGAAGGTGGGCACTCAGAGATGCCATGGGCTGTGAGCTGTGGGTGGCAGCTTAGAGCCAGGCTGTTCTGCTTTCTTCCCTTTCTCTGTCCTGAGGTGACTGCTTTCATGTAAAGATAAACCTTAATGTCTCTTGCTTGCTTTCATCAGACATAAGAACTTCTGTTTCTTTTCACTTTAATCTTGTGGTTTTCGAACCTCACAAAGCCCATCATTTTTAATCGTGTGATGCAGGGCTAAGTATCAGCCCCTGTCTATCCAGTTTTGCACTTGGGTTTTATCATGAGAAAACAAAATCTGCCTCAGTAACACCTCTCCCACAGCCCAGTCAGACTGGTGATAGTGTGGTGGTTTATTTTGGCATCAGAATTGCTAAAAAAATACATGCCACAGCATTTTAAAGAATTCAGCAATGGAATTACAAAACAGAAGCAATATGAAAAAGAACAACTCAGTGTGCGGGAAAGGAATATGAGTAGCTTGAACACAAAAGCAACTTCAAGCTGCAGGGCTTTATCCTGAGCCAACAGACTTACCATTGATTTTGAGTGTCATTTTGATTGGCCTGTGAAGGACCTGACTAATTTTGTGTCATTTGTAAGCACTCCCACTTTCTGGTGCAAGTTATTATAGTCAGACTTTCCTGGACAGGTAGATCTCTGGAGAGGCGATCTGCCTGCAGTGGTGCATCAGCAATGCCATTAGCAGCCTGAGCTTCTGCCAGCCTGAAGATGAAGGTCTGCCTGGGCACAGCAGCAGGCAAAGGTTGTCTCAAGCCTGAGGTGGCTGAAAAACCACCCAGCCATTACTGGCCAAGTTGAGACCTACTGTACTATGGCTGTTGAGAGGGATCAGAAACTCTGTTGATCCTAGAAACAGCCCACAACAAGCTTGAGCAATGATTTAGATACACTAGCTGGCAATTTCTGGCACTTTTTATGCTTTGCTTTCTAGGTGACATGTGAGCAGCTCCCCAGTGCTCTTTGCTGAGTGTCTTGTATTACAGAGCCATTTGGGAACCATTAGTGGTCAGTGGCCCACTGGTTTTGTTTTCTGGAGCCCTTAGGCGTGTGCTAAAAATACTGTGGGTGCAAAAAATAGTGATGTCAGACTGAGGTGTGGCTAGATTGGGAAATGGATAATCTCTGCGGTGTGTGTAGCACCAAGCAAAGATTGTGGGCAGCAGCAACAGATCATGGGCAGCAGGGGCAGCTTTTCACTGCTTATTCTGGAAAGGATTAGATTATTTTCCTAAGGACAGCATTCGTGTGGGAAAAGATGTTACCATTTCCTACAAGTGATGCTTTGCTTCTGGCTTAAGCAAGAGGATACTAGGGTTTAGCTGAAGCTGCCTGTGGTCTTGCTGGTGCCTTTTCCCTTCAGAAAGCAAGGATCCAAACACCTTTTGGTTGCATTACACTTTAGGTTGCGAGCCTGTGATGCTTGCAGGGAAAGCTTTTCGGGTTTCATTGTCCCAGTGTCAACTTAGAAGCACTTTATGGACTGCAGCACTAGCAATAGATGCCATTTAGTTACATTATGATCTAAACATTGTGATTATCCCTCTCTTCCTCACACTTCTCTGAGCTATAACTGCATGAAAACATCTGTAAGCAATCAATGTGATTGCAACACAATATGGCCTTCTATCTGCAGGACTGGTGGGCACTCGTGAAGCCACACAGGTTTTCCTGCAATACCCTGAGAGTACTTTTGTGCAAGGCTTGCTTGGGATGTAACTGGCCCTTTAATAGGGTGACATCTTTAAACTTGTGCCCTTTGCACAGCCAGATTCTGCTTCCCAGCCAGGAGAGAAGTCCTTCTGGGCTGCTTGGACTGAGGAACTGCTTGGATCTGCTGTTGATGTGCATGGCTACCCTGCTTTCACTGTGCCGGGGTGGTAGTGATCTATCTCTAATCACAAAACAATCCCAGGTCTATATGTTACGACATAACTAGATGTCTTTTTTCTTTTAAATAATATCACTCAAAGTCACAATTAAAGATTTAATAATAATAAAATAATAAAAAAGGAATAACATTAGGAAACTGTAGATCAAGACTGTAGATCATTTAAGTCATAATCTATAAGGTAACTTTTAGAATCAGCATCCCATTAACAGTTGTGAGCAGCATGTAATAGTACTGGTTATTCTCGTTCATTAACAAAGTGATCATTTTACATGACTTGTGGTATAAAGAGTTTTCCACCATGGCCTTGCAAAACCTTTTATTTTTCCATTTTAACTGTGCACTAGCATAGGTGTAGGGCCAAACCAGACAACTTGCTTGTGCGGGAGCTCTGGCTCTGCCTTTAAAATGCCATTTCAGGAATGCATAATAATTCTTCTTTTTTTTTACTTGGGAATTACCTATATTTGTTATTCTTCATGCCGTTCCCAAGAGGAAGAATATGAACACCATCCAGTGATTCCCTTTGTGATGGTAAAGCAAGGCTTGATCATGCCCTTGCAGCACTATCCTCTCCCATCCCACCCTCACCTGCCTCTCCATCTCTCGTCCATTAAAGGGTGGGATGTGAGCATCCTGCTTGCCTGTGTCTTGCTTCTGCAGAGGTTTCAGCTAGACCTTCCACAGTGGGCTTGTCATCAGCCTCTCAGGAAAAGTAGCTGCTAATTACTCTTAAAAGTAATTTTTCTGCCACATTTGAGGTGGTGGTTGTTATGCCAAGAAGTCAGACAGGCAATGTGCTGTACCCTGTGGAGGAGGTCACTTTTACTGAGAAGCATGATGAGCAAATAATTTAAAAAGCCCTTGCAGAATTGCAATCCAATAAAACACCAGCTGTTAAGGACAGCAAAGATAAGGATTTGCTCTGTTACGTGGTTGAAAAGATAGTACATAATTGCACATATATAGCATTTCCTAAATATATAAATTTTCCTTTACAAAAATACATGTGTTTACTCAACTTCAATTCTTCGCTTTCTCCAATGATTAGACCATCATCCACAAAGAAAAGTTAGTTCTTCAGGAGCTGTCTGGAATGCAAAGCACACACAGTATGAGATGAGTGGCCATAAGAAGCTACCTCCTATAATTCTGGTGTACCCAACTGAAAGTTAATCCACAACGTGGAGGTTCCATTTAGAGACATCCCTGCTTGGTGCAGCAGGGTTAGACAAGATGATCTTTGGAGGTTCCAACCCAATACACTCTGTTACATGGTTCTGTGGTACGGTACAGGGCGCAGCCTTCTTCCCAAATAACGCTTTATTCATTGATCTTCCCAGCTGGTGACAGGAGTATGGGAAGGAGGATACAATTTCTACTGTCAGGATACGCACAGTGGAGGCGAAGCAGATATGAAGGTAACGTACTTTAGACTTAGAGCTGATAATGCTTCAGATTCCCTGCTTGAGTGAATGTGGAGATCAAGACAGTATTGGTTATGTGGCTCTTGTTTAAACTCTGTAGGTTTTTCCCTCCTTTTACAATGCAGTGGATAAAGTAGTTAATCTATAGTGTCTCTGTCCATGGTTGATATTTTGGTGAGTAATTAGAAATACTCAAGTATTCCCAGGTCAAAAAACAAGGACTTGGTCTCCAGACTACTTCCAGCCCCAGTGCTGGATAATTCTCTTTCCAAGTTGTGGTGAATACTTTTTTCTCTGGTTGCTGTTCTGGCCTTTCTAGTCAAAGCAATGTGTGACCAGTGTGCTTGAGTATTGTTTTGTTTCTCCCAGGGCACCCCAGCTACACAGCAGTAGCCTCATCAACCAGTCTTTCTCCTGTTCTCAGCTGTAGCTTTGGGTTCACACCTGTATCTCCTGTGGAAACACCTGAGGTAGAAGCATTTACAGAAGATCTGAGTAGTGTGTTTTCAATCCAAGCAGTACCAGGACAGAATCTGGATTTAAATCAAATAGCGAGAGCTTTCGACTCTCTTGGTGCATGCAATGCTTCTAAACTGTGTTTCATCCTTTGCAGATCATACGTGTCCTCTGGTGGTACTACTTCTCCAAACTCATTGAGTTCATGGATACCTTCTTTTTCATTTTGCGGAAAAACAATCATCAGATCACTGTTCTGCATGTTTACCACCATGCAACAATGCTGAACATTTGGTGGTTTGTTATGAACTGGGTGCCTTGTGGTCACTGTAAGTAATGCATGTGGCGGGAAACACTTGCAGCAAGGGTCTTGTTTTGCTCTGCTTTTGGTCAAAGCAAATCTCTCTTGTACTTCCAGCTGCAGGATTTGTTCTGTCCTTGACTCATCTGCTTTGCTTGAACTGCATCAGTTGTAGATTGTTAGCGGCTCAGTTCCTGCAACTAAGCTTCTGGGAAAAATGTGCCTATGTATTTTGAAGAATTTCTGTGGCAGGGTGGCATTGATGAGCTGCAGTAGTTCAGGTCCTACACCTGTCAGCCTTGCTTTCACTTTTTTTGTGATAGTTTACAGTGAAACAACACTGGTTTTGTCATGAGCAAGTCCAAGTCAGGACCAAACACTTATTTCAGCAGTGAGATGGCTGATAGAGACTTGTATCTACAAAGTTCACTTGAGATGTTACTTTCATAATTTAATCTCATTATCTTACTATCCATAATAAATTATTTCAATTAAAATCTTGTCCCCTGAGCTCATGAACCTGACTGAATTCCCTTTAAGTGGAAAATTTCTATGTCTCTCTCGTCTAATTCCTGCTAAACCACTGGTGATCTTGCTTTTAATTTCATTGCTTTCCATTGCATGTTGTTTCTTCACTGCATTAGCAAGCCTCAGTTGTGGATCAGGCATGCAGGTTGTAGATGGTGCATCTTTGCTGCACACTCAACCTAAGAGTCTAGTGGATGTGAACTGCTAGCAGTACAGATGAGGAGGCTGGGTTGCTCAGGAGTCTGCTTTGTGAGCCAAGCAAAACAGAGACTCCAGTTTGTTTTGTGGTGTTGCGCAGCAGTGAGTAATGCTGGACTAATAACAAGTGTGCTCCTGGAACCAGATCCTGCTCCAGAGAAGTCAGTCCTGTTTATACAACACTCCAAAGTGCGGATGCTTAAAGTCTATCTTGTGTTTGTGTGGTCTTGGAGATACTTTGTAGTGCCTTTTGTAGTGATGTGGTGGTGGTGCTCTTTTCCAAGCCTTATGTTTTGCTTGGTCATCACAGCTTTGTGCAGTGTGGTGTTAAGCTAAACACTCCTCCAACAGCTAAAGATGCTGAAAACAATGACAAATACAATCCCTAACATGGTTTCTGAACCTGTCTGTTGCTTTTGCTTATAAATGAGAGAAAAGGCTCCTGTGTAGAAGGAAGTGAAGTCAGTCTGAAATTAAATGGGTGAAGCTATCAATTGTTGGGCACGTATATGTGCTTCCTTTTTATTAGCTTCCTCAGTTCCCTGGAGAAGCTGCAGTGCAGATGTGAAAAAACAAATCAAGGAAACAAATCCAGAAGGCTGGGATAAAGTGCAAAGCAGCCCAGTCACCCCCTTTGTTGAGCAGAAGTAAAATTAAGGGGGCAATATCTATTTCTTGCCATTCTTCTAAGACGAATTATACTTTAAATAGTAACATTTTGACCTTGTTATTCGTCAGTCCATGAAACAGCGTGTTCCTGGTAATGCAGTGTACGTACTTTTTACTTTGCTCTTTTTTTAGCTTACTTTGGTGCCACACTGAACAGCTTCATCCATGTCCTCATGTACTCCTACTATGGATTGTCTGCTGTTCCAGCGATGCGTCCTTATCTGTGGTGGAAGAAGTACATCACACAGGGGCAGCTGGTGAGACATTAGCTCTTCAGTTTCAACAGGCTCTTGTAATTTTGATGGGATCTTTGCATTGAGTTAGACAATTTGTCAGGGGGAGAAGGAAGGATAGAACTTTCTATCTAAACCACCTTCTGTCCCTCCACTTACTGTTTGCCAGAGCTGGAGCCTGATATGGTATACAGGAATCGGTGCAGTGAGGTCAGTGGGATCTTCCTCTGCCACACACCTAGTTGTATGGCTAGGTGCGTTTGGAAGTTGCAGTGCTGGGTTTTCTGGGGGGAGGGAGAAGCTTTTCTTCCAAGCCCAGCTGAGCTTTCACACCGATGTCTGTACTTTGTTGCTCAGGCTGATGTTTAGATGACTGACCAGAAACTGACTGCACTGCACTCCACAGCTAACAAGGGCCTTCGTTCTAGTCCTGAGGGACAGAGGCCTTTCCGACTCACTTTTGCATGCAGTTGAAAATGGTTTATTAAAAACTGTTCAATATTTCTGCCTCATTCTGTGCTTTAAATGGGCAGATTTTTTTCTCTTGTAATTGTGTGTTGAACTGCTTGCATTCATTTGTATTGTGTACTGTGTACAACAAGGAAGCCCGAGTGGAGGTGAAAAGAGCAGTGACCTTCAGCAGTATGGTGTGCACTGTAGTGAGCCCAGATGAAACCAGGTTTCTCTATATATAGTGGGCCACTCCACCACAGTGAACAGGCATTGGAATTCTGTCTTCCCCATTTGTAGGTGGGGAAACTGAAGCCTAGAAATAGACTTCTCTATTTTGTCATCTTCCTCCCACCTTTGTCCGTTAACACCCTCTTCCAGCAGTTAATAGGTTCAATAACATTTGCCGGTGATGATTAATGTTTGCTGCCAGCAGTTCAGAGGGCTGATTCTCAAATATTTTTGGTTTTTATCCCTGAAGGAGAGCTAAACATTAGTGTTCTGGAGCTGGGGGGGAGTGTTTGCTTGTGATTGGTTTCTTTTTTTTCCCCTTCCAGATGTAGCCTTGTAGTCTTCATGCTGGCTGGTTGAGTGCTACAGAATGCAAGTGATTGAGCTGCTCTCCTGGCTATTGTCAGAGCTGCTTTCACTCCCTGCCTGCTCTGCCTGCATAGCTGTTAGGGCAGCAAAATAGCAGAGCAGAACACAACAGTCCTTCCCTTTAAAAATAAACATTCCCTAATCTGGTAGCCTTCTTGGAAGGATGAATTTTGCTTAAGGCTCTCTGCAGCATTTCAGTCCAAACTCTGTTTTTCTGAAGAGATTAACTGAAGATAACTAAACCATGGTCCTCCTTCCTGCTTCCCCAGCTTCCCTGTAGCCTTTATCCCAAAATTTCTTCCACTGGAGCCATACATGGTTCACACAGTCCCTGTTTGCAGGGGAGGGTTGCAGGATCTGTGTGTAGATCCAGTGACCCCAAATCTTTTACAACGGAAGCAGTGAGATGCAGATCTACTCTCTTAGGACGGTAGAGTCAAACCTCAGTGAGCTCTCCCTAGGGAGAAGGTGATCTTTGTTCCTTAGAATGTTTAGACGTTGATTAGACAGAAGTAGCTCTAATGCTCTAAAATGGAACTGTATTAATTGAATACAAATGCTTCAATGCCTGCTAACTCAGGGTTATACTGGTTTAGCTAGAGAAGATAAACCGGTCAAACAATACAATGCAAAATATTTTTGACCTGTTTTGGAAATAAGTGATGAGATTTTGGTCCTCCTTGCATTCATGCACTGTGTCTCTTTCTCTTATTTTTATTTTTGTTTGGTTTTTTGTTCTCTCCTCAGACTCAGTTTGTCCTGACAATCTTCCAGACCAGCTGCGGTGTTGTTTGGCCGTGTGAATTTCCTCAGGGCTGGCTGTATTTCCAGATATCTTATATGATTTCTTTGATTATCCTCTTCACAAATTTCTATATTCAGGTAATAATATTGATCAGCTCTTTGTGGTTGGCTGTGTCTCACTGGAGAACTGCTTACGGAAGAGTGTGGTTGAAATATCCTTTTGTTATCTTCCAGTAGCTTGCTCTCTACTTAAAGCTCTATACTGGTTGTTTGCTATCCTGTTTAAAATCTTCTGGTGTTTCCTATCTGCAATTCAGAACAATTAGGAATTTCAATAAGCAGAGTGGCACCCAAGAAAAGTGCGTTACTAATGCAATTTTAACAGCAGATATGGGACGGGGAAAGAGCTCTAATTAAGAAACAGCTTTCCAGTCTGAAATCAAACAGCAGCATCTAAAGGAATTTTTCCCCGTAAGAGCAGTAATGAGAAAATGCTTGTTTTAAACATAGGGAAAGTGCCCAAGCTCCCAGCATATGGCAGTCTGGCTTGGGCTTCCTGTTACAGGCATTTGATTTCCATATAGAAGATTAGCATTTTGAGTTGTGCTTCTGTCAAAACTGGGTTTGTGTTGGAACAGATCCAGGCTTGGAGTGTGGTGTCTGAGCAGTTTGCAATCAGACCCTGTGCAGAGGACCCCCATCAGAAATTCAAACCAGCACAGCCTCCTGCCCCAAACGAACAGACTGTGTCACATATTTACAATATCTCTTGAAAAATCTTAGCGTTTTAGGTCTGCTAAGATTGATTCCTAGAGAGAAACCTAGCAGGTTTCCCCGTCCAGTCCTTCAGTGCTTCCTAAAATCGGTCCTGTGCCTCATACCACTTGCTGCACATGAACGTGGAAATTTAACATGGTTGTATATTCCAAAAATTACTTGACTTTCTTCATCAGGTTTTACTCATATTTTAACTTTTAACCATTTAACTTCCTTTCACACAAACATATTTTCAGAATTGTTTGCCAGGCAGCTACGCCCCTTTGATGAAGACTTAAGTAATGTGTATACATTTTCCACTGCCCTTCATTGCTTGGTGATTTTGTTTTGTGCCTCCAGCCCCTATAATCCTGTAAGGTTTTGATTCCTTTCACATTTCAATCTCTGAGCTTCCTTCGCTTGTTCTTGTTTGCCCACTTTTTGTCCTGGCTTGCTTTGAGATAGTCACCTGCAGGGTGACCCCTTTCCTCGCTTGCCGTTTTGAGGATGCTCTTCTGCCATGGTCTGCTCATACAATTGCTTCCCTTGTTTCTACTTACTCTCAGTGTACTCTCATGCTGCCATCAAGCCTTTTTCTTTTTCAGTGAATTAATCATCTTTCTGTGGTAATGATCCTCGTACACAACAAACGGCAGAGTGTGTTAGACCCTGCCACTGGCAGGAGGTCTTTAAAAATGGCTCGGGTTTACTTTTGAGTTTCTCGAGTTACGGTGAGGAAGTGGTTATTTATATCGATTTAAGCAAAACCATGTGTCTTTCCATATATTTCAGACTTACAACAAGAAGGCATCCTCGAAGAGTAAAGAGTATCAGAACGGCTCTACAGCCACAGTGAACGGGTACACAAACAGCATTTCTTCCCTTGAGAACAATGTGAAACAAAGGAAACAAAGGAAGGATTGAAGACCAAACTGAAAAACCATTTTGATAACCCCAATAACAAAATCATCTGATTGTAAGCACAATAAGAGTTGTGCACTAATACTCTAACAGCTACTGTAACTATTCCTGCCTAGAATAGTGTGATTTATGTAGGACTTAACCAGTGCAAACACCCTAGGAACTGTATACGGAACATAAAAGTAGGTTAAAGTTTTTAAAATTAATTCTGGGCTGTCACTGACCCCCGCTATAGACTGTGGAAGGGAGTATTATTGTAGTATCAGACACTGCTGTTGCCTTACTAGTCAATATGATAGGTGCTGAATTATGATTCACAGTTTGAAAACACTGTAATCTAAACTTTTTCTTTTTACTGTAGATCCTGCATGTGATTGTAGAGGTAATTTGTACTATACTGGTTTAGGTAGATAAACACACATGCCTTAAATTCAAAAAGCAGGGCCCAAAGCTTATTACAGTTTTAAAAACCTAGGGTGTGTTTCAACTTTTCAGTTGGCTGACTTTGTATGAAGAAGTCACAGAAGAACCCGTGGCTGGTATTGCTGTACTGTGCGTGCTGCACAGCGCGCCATATCTCTTACACGACACAGTGCAATTAGAACTGGCACGCTTGGCTGGGTACAGTTTGGCTTTGACTGGCGACGCAGTCACAACCCGGATGGAAAAGTTCTTTGACCTTTTTAATAGATCTTATTTTTTTATTTGGAGTCTGTCACTAATGTCAAATTAATTGGTGTTTACACAGTCCAGAAAGACTTAGATGTTGTCTCTCTAAGGCTTAGAGTATATACAGAGTGGACCCATTGTTTTCCTTATTTCTGAGAACTCTCAAATGCTACGTGAAGAGTGGGTTTTAATACTGCAACTGGCAGAATGTCAAGTGTTATGACCACAGCCATACCCATGTTTTAGGAGCTACTGTTTCAGTCTGTGACATATCCAAAAACCTAACGAAGGTGGAAAGATGCTTTTCTGATGGAATTTCCGTGTTGAAGTTGGGATGTGTACAGTTCTTCATGTAGCAGATGTTCATTTTATAACGTGCCTAACACAGACGTGGGTGGTTGTTTTGGGTTGGGTTCCCCCGCCCCCCCAAGAGAGAAATTAAAAAGCAAAATTAAACAGTCAAAAATCATACCTGATGTTTTTAAATGTTACTGAAAAGTGCTGGAAGTGTCCGTTTCTGTCCTGTGAGTTCTGTATTTCACCGGTAATGTTTTGGCTTCTTAGCTGAGGGTTTGGTTTGAGTTACTTTTTCTTGTAAAATCTTGCCTCGCAAGTACGAAGAGTCAGTCGCAAAGGCAGGGTCTGTTGCTGGTATACTGGTATCTGCTGTGGTGGGAACCGGCTTGTGAATACTTAATTCATCAAGCTCTGAGAAATGTAATTGTGCAAGATGTTCTGCTGGCCACTGCTCGAGTTTAAACTATTTTATTTTTTTTATATTTATATAAGTGCCAGTTTTAACATGTTTAAATTTTTTGTAATTAAATCTTTAAAAACCATTTTTGCACATATCTTAGGGAATTAATAAGTTCCTCTACTAGGCTTGTGGGTTTTCATTCCTTGTTTTGAAGGAGACAGTGTCTGTTACGTTTACATTATCAAAGCTCGTGTGTGCATCTTTATTTCTAGGTACTGGTTTGCAGAGTCTTTACATAGTTCTTACAGCAGCGATGTTTAAAAATTGGCTGTCTAAATGTGCTAGATATAAAATCTTGGGTCATCTGAATATACCTATATTGTTAATATTTGACATGGTTTAATCATTAAAAAAACTTTTGGTGATCTGTGCCGGCATTATGGTGACTTTGTGGAGGCTCAGTGCATTGACCCTTCCTGTGTGAGGCCAGGGAGGAGCTGCTGTGGTGGAGATACTCAGAGAAACGGAGCGTACCAGATATAGGTGAACCACCGAATGGGGTGGACTGAAGGGTTCCAAAACAGTGGGGGCTGGGAGTGAACCCTAATGTGGCCAAGAGGGACTTTCTGCCTTGGATATTCTGTCTGTACAATGCAGACTCTCTTCAGCATGGGAGCGTTTCTGCAGTTTCCTTGTGGTTTGCCTTGCCATTCAGTGGTAGTTTCTGAGCCCTCTGCCCCTGGAGTGTTTAACTAGTGTGTCGCAACAAGCCCAGGTAGCTTGGCAATGAACTTTGTGAAACCAGAGTTACTTAGCTGTCTTGTCACTTGCCAGCAGTTCTAACCTCTGCAGCTCCCGGGCGCTTTTCAGTTGCAACTGAGACTGGTTTGTGTTTCTTGTTTGATCAGAGAGCATTTGACCGTAACCGATAACAGGGTTGACTGGGCCAGGAGGTCTTGCCGGACTCCCCTTCCAAGCCTTACCTGACCTGGAGCACCTGACTTTGGATTGTCTCGATTCCCTGGTCAGCTGTGGTTTTCTGAATAGATGTAACTGTGCTTGGGGCTCAGCATTACGAAAGAGTCCTCTGAAAGCATTTCCTAGTTGTAAAGATGAGGAAAGACCCACTGCTGCCTGTGGGATGGAGGGATTTCGGTTGGTTGAAGAGAAGGAAATGCTTCAGTACCTAATAGCAAAGAGTGAGGGACCACCCTTCAAACTGTTGAGATCTTAACATGGTTTGTGAGCTGACCAGTCCCTTCCCAACAGCCTGGAGGAGGCAAATCTGTAGTTAAGCCTAGGTGGAAGTAGGTAAGTTCAAATGGCCAAGCTGGTTAGGGGTATACAAGCCACCCCTGGGCCTGGGGTCACTGGGGGGTTGCTGGGTTGGCAGAGGGTAGTGGAAAAGCAGAGAGCAATTCCAGAACCGTTGGAAAGCTTTGTGGTTGATTGTGTATTTTGTGTAACAAATTGGAGCAGATATTAAAGAAGCGCTGGAGTTTCTGAGGGGCCTTATGCCATCTAAAACTGGGGCGAAGAGACCCCCAGACCTAATGGAGGACTGTTGTGGACGTTGTCTTCACCTCTGATGCTTGGCTGCTGTCTTAGGCAGAAGTGGACAGGAACATGTGTGAGTTCTATGACGCTGCGATCAAAATATGCCGTTAAAGATAGGGTTACTCCGAAAGGGAGGTGGAGAAGTAATCAAGGTGCTAAAGAAAAGCATAAATAAAAGCAAAAGCCGAATTCCTTGGACAGGGTGAGTTCTGCTGGAAATTCCCTTGAAGCAGAAGAGGAGGGGATTGCAGTGTGGAAGGAGATCTCTTATTGCCGAAATGCTCCCGAGTGTTGGGTTCGCGCAGCAGATTAGCTTCCGTTGTCACAGCCATCCTCTTACCAAGAACTAATGAAGGTAATTAGTTGTAACGGTCAGGATGGTGCCAGAGCTGGTTGAAAGTAACTTCAATTGTTCTCAGGCTTTTGGGGGCTTTTTGTCAGTTGAGCTAAGATGCGGAGAAGGAGAAAAAAGAATAGCTTGCCTGGTGTTTTCAGGATGTGTAATGCAGATGCTGCATTTTCTATTGGAAGAATGGGAAAAGGGCCACCTGGTAACTGGTCGGCTGGGATGCCGGAACGTTTTGGAATAAGTGGGAAAACAGCTGAGTATGAGGAGGGAAACAGAAGATGGGAGGAAAGGTAACGGGTTTCTGGAGTTGATCACACTTTGCTTAATGCAAAGTACTGTGTAGAAAAAGGGATGCATCTTCCCTCCATCAGAACCTCAGCTCACGGAGCAGAAATAGGAGATTCTTGAGAAGAAAAAATAGGTATCCTGTGCAGTTCCTGAAGCAACCCTGCTTCTGTTAGAATCAGGATCTCAGTACTTCAAGGGCCTTAGGTCTAAGTTCCTGATACATTCCCATACCTTTAGGAAAGACTGTCCTGAACGATCTGTTCATTTGTCAATTTGCTCTGCTTCCCACAGCACTCAGGGCTGGGAGGAGAACAGCTCCTGGTGTGCTGAGCTCTTAGGGATTTGAGACCCTGCGCTTCTGCTCAGTAGAATAACGATGAGTTTAGCCAAAAGGCCAGGAAATGCATCCTGTGCATACAGATGGCACAACTGTTACCAGTGAGCTGCGAGCAGCGCTCTTTCCTCCTGCCCTCACAAGTGTAGTCAGTGAAACGGGCTTTACAGCTGAGCCTGCTTTCCACAAGACGTGAAGGGGAAGAGCTGCTCTCCGCTCCCACTGTTACAAAGCTCTACAAGGAGATTTATTTTCTCTCCACTGCTAGTGGGAGCCGCTGGAACCAGACCAGGTGATGACCCCTCTGCAGAGTGTGTCGGTGCAGCTTCCATGCGCGGTGTTTACAGTTTGCGATGCAGACGACTTGGAGTAGTTCACAGCTCTTTTTTTGCCTTGGGTTTTGGGGGGATTTGTTAGAAAGGACAAGGTTTTCAGAATTTACCCCAGAAGTGTGGGGCTGACTGCCTGGCTCTAGCTGGCCAAAGCACTTAATAAAAGTGATAGTCAGTGCGAGGTATTGCTTTTTGGAATACAGTCGGTGGAGATGATGGAGGGGCAGCTGAGGGAGCTGGGGCTGGTGAGGCTGAAGGAGGCTGAGGGGGCACCTTATTACTGTCTACAGCTACATGAAAAGAGGCTGTAGACAGGTGGGGGTGAGTCTCTTGTCACAAATAACAAGTGACCGGACAAGAGGAAGCGGCCTGAAGTTGTGCCAGCAGAAGTTTAGGTTGGACAGTGGGGAAAAACTTCACTGAGAGGATCAGGAGGCACTGGAACAGGCTGCCCAGGAAGGGGGTTGAATTGATGTCCCTGGATGCATTCAAAAGTCATGTCGATCTCGAGCTTAGTGACAGGGTTTAGTGGTGACCATGAGACAGCTGGGTTAGTGGTTGGATTCAGTTATATGTTATATTCAGCGATATCCCCCAGCACGGGAAGGATACTGAACTGTGGGAACGTGTCCAGAGGAGGGCCACAAGGATAATTGCTGGAGCACCTCTCCTATGGGGACAAGCTGAGAGACTTGGGGCTGTTCAGCCTTGAGGAGACTCCAGGGAGACCTTAGAGCAGCCTTCCAGTACCTGAAGGGGGCTACAGGAAAGCTGGGGAGGGGCTGTTTCCAAGGGCTTGGAGTGGTAGGACCAGGGGTAATGGTTCCCAGCTGGAAGAGGGAAGGTTTAGACTGGAAGCCAGAAGGAAGCTCTTCACAATGAGGGTGGT
>VZRI01005090.1:9307-22184 GCA_013397515.1 Upupa epops | reverse complement strand
GGTCGGTCTTTTCTTCCTGGACACTGGAGACAGGACAAGGGGTCACAGTCTTAAGCTCCATCAGGGGAGGTTTAGACGACATTAGGAAAAGGTTTTTACTGAAAGACTGATCCGGATTTGGAAGGAGCTGCCCACGGAGGTGGTCGAGTCACCGTCTCTGGAGGTGTTTAAGGTTAGGCTGGATGAGGTGCTGAGTGGCATGATCTAGATGTCAGATGTTTAGGGTTACTTGGTTGGTTTTAGGTTGGACTGGATGATCTTTAAGGTTTTTTCCAGCCTCTGTGATACTGTGATACCACAAGGCTACTCTGATGTCCACCAGACTGAGCAGAGAGGCAGTCACTCATCATGACATTCTCCACGCCATGGTGCAGAGCAAGCCAGAAAAACAGCAGCCAGCAGAGCTGAGTAACCTTGGCAGGACAACCTGGTAATGCAGCCCTACACCTCCAGTAGCTCAGCAGCCACATGCCTTTGCAGACACACCCTGAGGGAGCTTGGGGTTCAGCTTGCAGCAGTGTTTGACAAGTCATTCTGCAGCATGACTCAGGGCAAAATAGAGGAGCCCAGCTTCAGAATTAAAGAACACACTGGCATCCTGGGCTACTAGTTTTGCTCCTAGCTATTCTATAGGGAAAAACACTTTGGAAAAGCTTTGGATATCGTAAATGCTGTGTTGTACACTCTCTACTTCTCTGGGCAATAGGCAAGTGAGTGAGTAGGGAAAGGTAGCAGGACAAGGGACATGGTGTGGACAACAGTAGGAAATGCATCTGTTAACGTGTGAGGGCTGCAGCTGCTGTAGAATCCTCTGGACTTTTAGAGAACCAGATGTCTTGTGCCACTGGACAGTTTTATTGGAGTTACAGGTGTCCTCCAGTCCATGGAGGGTGGGGGTCATACCCCAACTCAGCAACTGAGAAACTCATTTGTGTACCCCGTTCTCATGTGAGAAAGAAGACCAAGAGCAGGCAAAGCTCATAAGAAGTTAGATGCTTTTGAGGGCAGTCTTGAGACAGAGTGACCTTAGAAATGCGTTGATGTGCCACATGGGCATTGATGAGAAAGCAGCATGGTGGTCAGATTTTTGACAAAGAAAAAGGCAATGATTACCAGCTCATCAGCACAGGCACAGGCCTTACCTGCCTGTGCTTGGCTTGTTTTCAGCTCTCCTGAGGCAGAAGTGCAGCTGGCCTTCACTGGCTTTTACTGGGTGTTGGAGTTTGAAAATTTGCCAGATTTTCAGGCGTTTCATTTTGTGATTCATGATGAAACTGCATTTTATTTTGAAACTGGTCCTGACCCACAAGTGATTGGTAGACAGAAAGTAAAATAGGGGTTGGACTTCAGGATTTCTTCCCTTCCTATTCTGTCTCTTGGCTGAGAGAAGAGAGAGAGCTCTGCCCAGCTCAGAGTCCTCCCTCCACTTCCCCACAGGGGTGGTGGGGCAAAGGCCCAGCCCAGCTGCCCCACAGGGGTGGTGAAACCGCAGCCCCCTTGGTGGGGGTCAGGGCCTGGCTATAAAGTCTGCCACTGCAGTTCCCCCATGGGGGCCAACCTTGATCCCCCCCTTTCCAGAGGGCTGGAACACAGGGGGAGCCCTGGGATTGCAGCAACTGCTCCCAGCCCAGCTCTGGTATCAGCGAGACATTGAAGTATGGAGCTGCCTGCCCCACTCATCTTTGACCATGCCAAGTTGGTGAGCTCTTAACCCTTTCCCTCCCTTGGAATTGTAACCACTTAGGAGAAGGAAAAAGAGAGAAATAGGAAAGAGNTGCATCTGAGATGCTGCTGTGGCCATATGATCATGACTATGATCTGCTGGTCATAGTCACATTGTGAAGCACTCCCAAGACGAGAGGAGTTAGAAGCAAGCCTGAGACATCCAGGGGAAGCTGGCGTCTGCAAGAGGACCAGAAAAGGGACTTTGCCACAAGCATCAAGATGTAAGAGGGCCTCAGGAACCCTACTGAGTTCTATGTATGGAGGGGATGGCTGAATTCCCTCTCTGATTAGGGTGGATTTTCCCCCAGGACTCTCATCTGCAGCCAAAAATGGATGTGTTAGCTGTCTCCCATTTCTCAGAGTGTGTGTAATGGCACTGAGACACAGTTTCTGTTTGAATTTCCTGGTTCTCTTACTTATTTGGGGATTTTTTTCCTTTGCTTCTTGGTGATGGGTTCAATAAACTGTTGTCTTTTTAGCAAAGTTGCTTCACTGCCTGTTGAACTCTTGGTGAGAGCTGGTTGGTGTGCTTGAATTGCAGGCACCAACCCAGAACCAATCCAGGCCTTGATTCAAACCCAAGACACTGGAGAACTCCATAAATAGATACTAGGGAATGCATGAAGGCCAAGGAGACACTGTTTGGATTATGTTGGAGCATCAGTTTCAGGTTGGATCAGATGAGGCCAATGGCATGGAGGAAGCTGAGGGATTCCAAGAGGTGACAGAAATCATCCCAGGAGGCTACACCAGACTGGCCAAGCCTATGCTCATAACTGGGACTCCTCTCTCTTGAAAGAAACAGATTCAAAACTCCAAAAGACATGATCTTGTGTCGCTGTTAACATTTCCACTGATCCCTTGCCTAATGGGTGCAGATAACTGGAAGAGCAGATATGTTTTCTCTGGAGAAAGAAAAAGCAGGCGACCTGGATGAGGCTCATTTGTCCCCTCTAATGCTCCTCTCAGCTGCCCAGGATATTGGAAAATTCCTCTCATTCTTGAATGCATCCCTGCCACCAGCTCCCATCCTTCAACAGAGCCTGGCAGCCAAATGAGCAACCTCTGCAACCACAGCTGCTCGCCCCAGGTGCTGCTCCGCAGGCTTGCACAGCCCTCCTCAGAGCACCAGCCTCAAGGCAAAGAGCTTTGCAGGGCTCCAGGGCTTTTTCCGCAGGTGAGTGCTGAAGAACTCCCAGTGTCGCTCTGTGGTCATTGTGTACAAGACTGTCCTTCCAAAGAAGAGTTTGTGGACTGCGTTGGTTTCACCAGGCAAGCCGGCAATCTCTACAGAGTGAGTGCAAAACACTCTTCTGTGCCTCGCTCCTGAGTCTGCCAGTTGTTTTCATTCTGCTTCTGAGCTCTCGGGCAGTTAAATGAGATGACCTCCTGCTTCCTCTGCATCCTTCTGCATTTTAGGTCATTTTTAGAAGGCAATGGCTCTTCTAGAGTGAACAATTCAAGCTCTTAGGGATTTCTCACTCTCTGACCTCTTTTTCTGTCTGGGAAGGACCGGGCTTTCTGCACAAAGCGGCAAGTGAATGACCAGTGATGGTCCATGAATTGGTAAGGATGGAACTCCACTTCTTGTGGGTGTTAGTATGACATTTCTTGTGCTTTCCATTAGTCTTTAGGGTAATATTTCATTATTCTTTTACCACTAGCAGTATAACAGAGAGTCATAGAATCCTTAGGGATCGGAAGGGCCCTTGAAAGATCATCTAGTCCAAACCCCCCGCGAGGAAAAGTTCCTTTTTCTCTGATGAAAATGAAAGAAAAAAGTCCATTTCTAAACCTTTTTATTTTTAAAATTAATGTTAAAAGCAACAAACATTTAATTTTGCACTTTATAACAAATCCCTTAGAGCACCCAACAGGCAAGAGCTGTTTGTTTGGGAAATTCAACTCAGTTTTCCCACGCGGTCGTGTTCTGTGGTCCTGACTTCCCAATCACTGTCTTCATCGGTGGCACGTTGTGAAAATATATGAAGCCCTGATGGTCCTTGCAGCCATCTGTATACTCTGAGCAGCGACGTTCCTTTCTGCTCTAGTCTGCCATCTCATGTTAACCCAAGACAGTTTAGTTGCCCGCCAAGAGCCAGCCTCATTTCAAATTCCTGAGCACTTACTACCAGGCGCCTCTTTATGGAGACTCTCCCCACGGGGATCCTCGGCCGTAGCCACCTTTCTCCTCCACCCTCACAGCCTGAGCCCCAAAGTGGGGCAGTGGGGCTCTGTTGCCAGAGGACCATCCTGCCAGATGTCTCAAGTGCGCTGCTTTAGAGGGGGATAATGTGACAAGAGAAGTTAAGACCACGGGTATTTTATAAATATGAATAGATCTGCTCAGTAAATCCTGTGAAATAACAGCAGATTTGGCTTCTCCTACTGCTCAGCAGTCTTTGACAAATCCTCAACTGGCAAAAATTAGTGGTCTTCCTGAAAACATTCCCCAGTTTCCAGGAAGAGAGAACTGGCCCATTGGTTTTCCAATTCACCTTTTCTCTCCTTGCCGAAGGCAACAAACACCAAGCCATGGCATCCTTGAGGCTATGGTATCGAGCTTGGCTGGGACTGAGGTTCAGCTTGGGGTTGCCACCTGCTTTCTAAGATTTCAGGCTAAAACAGTTGGGTCTAACAAACACACATTGGCAGGGTTTCCAACAGTTTCTTTTGAGATTAAAAAATGCAGGTGGCCCACCTTCCTTTTTGGACTGGATTGGATCATTTGGGTTGGATCCCTTTCAGACTATGTGCTTGGATTAGATGATCTTGTATACCTCTTCCAACATTACTGATCCTATGATTTTCTGCACTTCCCTCATGCAGCTGGGCAGCTCTCAGAGCTGGCGGTGAAGCCTGGAATGGTTGAGCACCACTTTGTTCAGAATGAGGTAGCTCTCCTTTGCCACGTGCAGTGGATCAAATAGTGAACGGGCACGCAGCAGCTCAAAGATCCTTTAGCAGCTGCTGAACTGCTCAATGCCTTTGGCTCTGAGAGTCCTGGGCCAGAGCTGGGTCAGATGGAAAAAGAGTGCGTGAGCAGAGTTGCATGACTGTGAGCTTGGTGAGAGGAGATCAGGCAAAACGCCACAGGTGACAGGGGCAGGGTTTGGTACCTTGATGATGCTTCTGCGGCACTACAGGCTGTCTCTGTACTTTTCACTGCCTTGCTGGCTTGCAAAACTTTTATTGGAACAAGTTTGTCTGGCAGAAGAACACTGATCTTTATCGTTAATGAGCAGGCTCTCTGTCATTTAGCTCCAGGAAACAGTTTCCTGATTGTGAACTGCTGGAGAATGCTGACAGCCAGCTTCAAAAGCAGCCAGGAGAAACTTCCCCAGGAACACTGGGAAGGAATCAAAACGTGCTGAGACGCACAGACGATGTAGTTAGAAAGCAAGAGGATTCTGCCTTCTGACATAGAGAAATGACAAGCTGGAATATCAGTGACACCCAGCTTCCCCAGGTATGTTTGTTTCTGTGTCTTAGAAATTTACCCAGGTCTGACAGGCATCAAGGGCTTCCTTCCACCTCCCAACCCTGTCTGCTTTCCTGATCCCAGTCTCTTCCCTACTATGTCACTTCTACTCGCCCAAAGCCTCCATGTTGCAGGCTACCTTCTTCCCTGCCTTCCACCCCAAGGTTTCCTTCACCTGCATTTCAGCCCGGAGACTCCCTCCACTTCCCTCCCTGTGCTACCTGATGTCTCTTGGGGAAACACAGGAGCTTTTTTCGTAGTCCATGTTCTTGCTGCTGTGGCGGCTCTCAGTGGCTGGGTAATTCCTGCTAAACCCTTACAAAACCTTTTGTCTCACAACCATCGGCCGGTGTGTCTGGTGCTTTACAGCTTTCTCCTTTTCCCTGTGCTGACTGTACCCACTGCGGGGAGGGAGGATGTGTGGGGAAGGGCTTTTCCATTGAGTTCAATTCTTATTGTCCTTGGGCTGGTTTGGGGGGGAGCTTGCTTCACGTGTAGCAGTGAAAATAGAATGTGAAAACAGAACGTGAATGGGCTGTCAGGTTCCTCTGTTCTGTACCTCAGGAAAATCAGCGTGGTGGAAGTCTTTCACAGCAGCTGGGCCAAAACAAACCACGGTGGGGAAGAAAGACCTACAAACATGGGCATGTTCTCAGCCCGTTTCTCTGTTTTCCAGCAAGTTGAGCCAAATGCGGCCAAATGACAGTGTAGCTGCCTGAAACGCAGAGCAGAACCTCTGTCATAAACATTAGTCAGTTAGACAGTGCCTGCAGTAGCAAGGAAAGTATTTGCCTGTTCACACAGGGAACCCACCTTCCTCTCCTGAGGAGGTCCTGCACTGAACTTGACCTGTGGGTGAAGGAGAACGATCCTCATCCAGGCTTTCCTGATGCTCTGGGACTTACGGAGCCATGCGGACGGTGGTTTTTCTGCTTACTGTCCACCACTCCCTCCTGCAAACCAGCATCATCCCTGGAGATGGTGGAGTCACCCAGGCTAGAGGACACCCGTCAGAGAGCCAGGTCTGCTGAGCTCATGCTCTTCTTTTTCACAGCCTAAACTCTGTCTTTCTTTGGTCTCTCCACAGGAGGTAAGGAAGAGAGACTCTTCTCAAGAGTGGCCAGATTCCTATGTAAAACACAGCTCTACTTCAGAGGGTAAAATTGCTCAGAGGCACCACAGCAGCTGGGCAATGAGAAACACCAACCACCACCACATGTGCATCCTAGAAAAGTCCTGCTTCAGGGTGGTAGCCTGTGGCAGTGACTGTCCAGCCTTGGTTGGGAGGAAGATCTACCTAAGACCAGCAGGAAGTGCTAAAGCTAGGCTAAACCTGCAGCCATCGGTTCCCATTATTCTCAAGCCAGTGGGTGAGGCTGCTGAGAGAGCTCCTGCAGTGCTGTTCCTGCTGACCTGAGCACTGGCTTCATCACTGCATGGGCCTGAGAGCAGCTCAGGAGGCACAGTGTGCCGGCAAGTATTTGCTCAGAAACTGATGACTGGAAGTAGCCCTCATAGTCACTGGAGCAAGACGAAGCAGACAGAGAACGTGAGCTGCACACACATTTATAATGAGACTGTTCCAAGCAGCTGTTGATTGCTCAGTAGAGTTTGGTTCCTGCATCTGATGAACATTTTGGCTAAATAACTCTATGACTACAGTACACTCTGAGGTCAGAATGATGTTCTCTAGAAAAAACAGACAGGAACACATTACACAATATCACAGTATCACAGTCTCACAGCAATGGTGAGGCTGGAAAAGACCTTAAAGATCATCTAGTCCAACCTAAACCCAACCAAGTAAACCTGACATCTGCCATCTAGGTCATGCCACTCAGCAGTTATGATGTTCTACCAACTAAGAATGACCCGACCTGGCCATGGTAATTAAAATAATCATAAAATTATAAAATAATTATACAAAAATTATAATTAAATTATAATTATAATAAAAATATAAAATAATTATAAAATTATTAAATAATTTTATATCTACAACTAAAATCATTCTTGCCACTTCTATTTAACAGCAGGGCGCTGATGAGTAGTTTGTTTACTTGGACTTTCATTTGCATTTGTAAGCTTTTTGTATAGCGAAGCTTCTGAGCCCCAAACCAGCAGTGGCTGTCCGCCACAAGAGAGCTGTTGTACTACTGGGATTCGTCTGATAGGTGCTGTATGAAACCTGTTTCCTAACATCTTTGCCCCAGGGAAATGCTGCCCAAACTGCTGTAGTGTTCTGCAGCTCCTTTCCTACCGAGGTCATGGTGGTTACCCAGTTAACAACTTCTGGAGGCGTGAAGGCCCATTCATATTTTTTCAGGTTGATATAAAACGGCCTTAAATTCTGCAAGTGAATTTCAAAGACTTTTAAGATGAGTTAAGGCCATTTGTGATCCACTGAATAAGGGTCACTCAACAGGAGAAGGTTGAATGACTGTAAAGAGGGAAAGTTTCATGGTAGGCAAGATCCTCAGCAACCAGATCTAACTCTAGAGGGTTAGTCCTCCTAAGCAGAAGGATGTGATAGACCTCCAGAGGTCCCTTCCAGCGCTAGTTAGCCTATCTACCATGACTTACTCCCATAAAACTCCACGTACTCCCATAAAAACCTGTTGAGTTTGAAACACCAACAACTCCTCCAAAAGTGAGAAGTGCCAGTCGGTCTGACTGTCTTCTCCAGGGCATCGAACATAAGCATGGGGCTAGCAGAGCAGGAAATAACTGAACCCAAGGGACTGTCTGTGGGAAATGCCACCTGGGCATCACATCTCTGGAAAACACTGTATGCCAGTGCTCAAATGTTGGGCACCATTTCTGCGAGCTGTAGCCTCAGTTTAGCTCTGCGGCAACTGAACTGCCTCCTGCTTTCCAGTCTTTCACACACGGGCAGGTTAGATAGGACTGTGTCTCTGTGGGAGCTGGTGGGAATCATTGTCCTGATAAACATGCCTGAACGGTAGCCAGTTTGCCAGAGATCTCGAGGCTCCAACTGCGGCTCTAGTGTAGGGAGTCTCTTCTGGCTCCAACTGGTGCTCTAGAGTAGGGAGTCTCTTCTGCACAGAAATGCGGTGCAGTGGTTTTATGATTTCACAGAGTCCTTACTCCATCAGAACTCATCTGAGGTGCGTTTGTTTCTTGGGCTCACATTAAATAAGTCTTCCTGAATGCAAAGCTTTCAATGGGTCCATGTGTGTGGTTGTAGCCTGTGTCACAAAATCTGCTCCCCTAAGATTAACAACAAGGTTGTTTCTATCTCTAACATCACAATCCCTTCCCGAAGTCTGAAGGAGCTCATGACCATCCTCGTTCAGAAACAAAAGTAGAAGCAGAAGCAAGAAGACCAGTTCAAAAAGCACAGACATCTTTTTCTCCATCCTCCCTGAGATTAAAAGGAATCTGGGAGATTGAGGTAACTCATCCTATTTAGTGACCAGTGGAACTGGGGGGGGTGAGTAGTCCATGGCTCCAGGCATGGTGGCAGCTACCTGGCCTTTGGCTCTGGGTGGAAGCAAGCTTTGCACCTCTGCATTCTGCTACCCCATAAGCAAACCAGGCAGGAGCAGGACTGTCCTGAGCCCTTTGCTTTGTTGAGCTTTGCCATCTGCTGACAGCACCCTGGCTCTGGGACCTCTTAGTGCCTGGTGGCTCAAATGGATTGTGTCTTACTGGTAAACAAAGCAGAGCTGGAGGGCTGGCTCCGTTGCATTGTTATTCCTGCCATAGATTTGGACAGTGCTAACTTGTACTCTCAGGCAAAATGCCCTGGCATAGGTCAGCAGGACAAGACAGCAAGGGCCAGGAACCATTCCCTGGTAGGAATTTGGGTAAGATTGCATTAGTTGAGGGTCTCTTCACTGTACACAGCTGGCTCTGTATCTACCTGTGCCTCTCTGTGCTGTCAAGCTACACACCACAGGCAATAAGGTCTAGGTGATCCTGCTGTGGCAGGGAGGTTGGACTAGATGATCTTTCAAGGTCCCTTCCCATCCCTGATGATTCTATGATTCTATGATTCTAAGGACCTCAAGCTGCTGCTGTGAAAAATTGCCCTTAGTGGGCTGCAACACAGCCCTGCCATCATCTCACTTCAAGAGCAGCGGTTGCCCAAGGCCAGGATGCAGTGTGGGCAGTGCCAGGCCATGCCTTTTTGTTTCTGACACCAGTGACAGTCCTTGGCCATGTTTTATTTAGCAGCACAGACACAGATCTACCGCCCCAGCCCTTCTGCTTTATGAATGCTGTTACACACAGCTGTCCACCACTGCTCCACCGTGGGCTCCTGGTGTGCCTGCAGTGGTGCATCCTGCCCAGCCTGGTGTTTGGGGCAGCAACCAGTGCTCCTTCAGCTACAGACAGAAGGGATCATCGGGCTGGATGACGATGGACTTCTTAAATGAAGGAACCAGTGGGATCCAGGAGCCAAAGAAGTAGATTAGAAGAGTGAACAGAGAGTTAAACCCACTCGAATGGAATGTTCATTTAGAAGCTGCGGCAATATCCAGGAGTACACCGAAAAGCAGAGCTCGGGATTGACTCCCACGGAGACACACTGGCTTGGGATGGGACAGCCACAGAGTTCAAGGTTGCAGCCTTGGGAACACAGGCGTAAGAAAAGGCACCTGAGGCACTGTGCAAATCCCCAGCACACACAGAAACAGCAATTTTCACAATCCTGTGTGGGAAACAGTTCAGGAAGTAACTTTGTTGTGAGGGAAAGAGGTCTTGAAACTTTTTCCATACCTGTAACCTGTTTAGTTTTTAGCCTTGATAAGTAAACTGATGACTGTGCTGTGAACACTGTGTAAGGTCTCCTCTCACAAGTTTAAGAAAGGGCCCCTCTTAAAGAAGAGGCTGCTGCAGAAATGGGCCACCCCCTCCCCCTCCAAAGATAAGATAAAGCAGCTAAGAATGAAATCACCTTAGCAACTGGTGGAAGGAACTTCACAGATGCGGCTGTTTCACAGATAGCCCTGCTAGAAAATTCATTACCTCACCTGTCAGGAATACATAAACTACGGGTGTTAATTCTGGTCTTTCTTGAGCTATAGAGATGCTGAGCTATAGCTTTAGGGGGTGTCCATGCGTTTGTCTCACAGCTGGTGGCACCCAATATATTTTCCTTCCTTCACATGATGTAACCATCCCCAAAAGGTTTTACTGTGAGAACGTTTCTCACAGCTGGTTTAATTCTGTCCCCTGAACACTGAAATAGCCCTCGTGTCAGAAATAGTACCGAGCCACGTGGCTTTTTTTTCCTTTATGCTCTTTTCTGGAGGTCAAGTTTCTGCCAGACACGTCTTCATCTTCCCTTTCCTACATCTGCCTGCTGGTTTCACTTTGAATTGTGTGGGTGTAGGAACAGACCAACAACACAGAATCATAGAATCCTCAGGGACTGGAAGGGACCTCGAAAGATCACCCAGTCCAATCTCCCTGCCACAGCAGGATCACCCAGACCAAGTGGCACAGGAACACAGTCAGGCGGGACTGAAACGTCTCTAGAGAAGGAGACTCCACAACCCCCCTGGGCAGCCTGTGCCAGTGCTCCGGTACCTTCCCTGGGAAGAAGTTCCTGCTGAGATTGATAGGGAACCTCCTCTGTTCCAGCTGGCACCCACTGCCCCTTGTCCTGTTACAGGTGGGACTGTGGAAAGTGTGGGTGGAAGGCCCACAGCTGTTATATGCAACCCTCTGCACTATTCCAGATGCTTTAGGCAGTGATCAAAGTCCCTCCACTGCGCCAGCCTTGAACAAGTATTGTACAGAATCATCACACAGCAGGTTGAGTTGAGGAGGACCTTCAAAAATCACCTAGTCCAAAGCCTCTGCCATGGGCAGAAACAATCTCCACTAATCAGAGCCCCATTGAACCTTACCTAGGACACTGCCAGTCACAGCTTCTCTGAGCAACCTCTTCCAGTGTCTCACCACCCTCACGAAAAAATATCCTCCTTAAGTCAAATCTAAACCTACTCTCTTACAGCCTAAAACCTTTGCCCTTCTCTTATCCCTACAGGCACTGGTAAAAACAATTCCTCTCCTTTTCTTGTAAGCCCCCTTCGGGTATTGAAAGGCTACAATCAGGTTGTCCCCAAACCTGCCTCTGACAGAGCAACCCCAACACTCTCAGTCTGTCTCCATGGAAGTGCTATTTCAGTTCCCTGACCCTAACCATGCCCTGCTCTGCTCATAGAACCAGTCTGAGGTGAAAGGAACATTGTCACTGGGCTGAGTCTGGGAGGAGAGTGTTAGGAAACAAGCAGCAATAGAAACTTCCCAGTACCTCCAGCTCGGTCCCTCAGACAGGCTCGATCTTACATTTGACTTCTTTTTCTCTTTTTGCTTGTTCTCATCTTCTACACTCCTGCTTTTTAGAAAGTCTTTGGACTCCATGAGTTTCTAGGGACACTGCTTTTGCTGACAAAGGTAGTGCTCAGAGGTGTTTCCGCGACAAGATGGAACTGTAGAGTGTTTCAAAACGTGAAACAGGGAGTGTGCAGCAATTTGTTGTACGGGGGAGAAGCTGAGCGTAGATCACAAGATGACCGGCTGCTGCTGCAGCTGGAGGTCAGGTCTTCACGCTTTTGCTTAATTGGGAGTCACTCCCACACTAACACCAAACCTCGTGCTTTTTGCAATGAGTCTTCGGATCAGTATCTCAGGGACGGGAGCTTTTAAAAGGGGAGATGTTATTACTTTTGATCACACAGAAAAAGGAGAACTAATAGGAGCCATAAGCACTTGAGCTTCAGGAGGAGGGCTGCAGGACAGACAGGTCCCCCAGGGCTGTGTCTCATAGCTGAGATTCCTCTCAGACTGCTAAACTGGTTGCTCCAGCAAGGGAACTCCAAAGGCATGGGCTCTGCCATCCTTCAATCCCATCTCACCTCTCCTCTGATTTCCTTACCTCTGCTCAACTTTCACCACTGGTACCATACAGACAGTGACTAGGAGGCACATCAGGCCACTGTTCCATCAGTGCACATCATGCACCAGCCCCTTCCTCTGCTCCAAAAGTCTTTCAGCAAAGTGGATCTGATAACCAATCCCATAACTCATTTCACGGCTTCACCATCCCTCTCCCAGCTGTGAGCACTTTGTTCCTCATGTCTGATTTTCCTTCTTACAGATGACTTCAAGCCTTTGAAGAACCACTTCTGCAGGCCACGGGAATAAGCATTGACATTGACACAGCCTCCCATCAGTGAGGGAAGAGGTGGTGTCCCAACTGTTACAGGAGCTTGACCCTTCCAAACAGATCTGCCTGGATGCCATCTGGCTGAGAGTGTTACGAGGGCTGGCCAACGGCACTGCGAGGCTGCTGCCCATCATCTTTGAAAACTCCTGGAGATTGGGAGAGGTGTGGAAGACTGGAAGAAGGCTAATGTCACCCCTAGCTACAAGAAGGGCTCCAGGGAGGACCCAGGTAATTACAGACCCATTAGCCTCACGTCAATCTTAGACTACAGAGTAAATCCTTCTGGGGAGCATCACAAGTAAGATGAAAAATGGGATTGGGAACAGCCAACATGGATTCACCAGGGGCAGGTCATGCCTGACACACCTGATCACCTTCTACAACAGGGTGACTCGCTCACTTGACGCAGGGCGAGCAGTGGACCCTGCATATCTGGACTTCTGCAAGGCTTCTGACAGTCCCCCCCA
>VZRI01005089.1:309681-528467 GCA_013397515.1 Upupa epops | reverse complement strand
TGAAATTTGTTTTTTAAAAAAAAAAAAAAAAAAAAAAAAAAAAAAAGGAGAGATTAAAAAACTGGATAACTTTAATACTAAACAACCCATTTTACCTCCATTGTGTGATCTGAACACCCATCTGTGTGGAGAGCATTATTAACTCTCTCTCCACCAGAACAATTTACTAAACATAGAAGCATACCACAACTTTTTCTAAGCAGTTTTGGCTGTCAACGGAGAGATGTAAGAGCCACAAGTAACTGTAAATGTTTTCATTCTAAATTTGTGCATGGCTGTTTTTAACTGAGGGCTTGTGTTTTGAAAGTGAGAAACAATTGCTATAAAAAGCCACTTTCTCATTCAATTAGCTTATGTACAAACTAATTGCATTTACATTATTCAGTATCTATGGTGTTAGTGTACTGAAATAAAGGATTTTATTCAGAAGCTGAAGGTCACATTGAGCTAAGGTGGTTCCTTGTGCAACCTCCTGTGATTCATCTGGTTCAGAGAACATGTGGGTTTTTCTCATTAGCTAAGTGAGTTGGATAGAGATATTGTGCTGATACTGGTTGCTTATGTATCAAGTCTTAAGTCCAAACACAGTAATCTAATAACTCCACAGGCAACCTATATTCAGGAAGTTCAACAACAGAGAAAGAAGTCAGGAAGTCTTTGACAAAAGCTTTGTGTGTCTTAAAAAGAAAGGAACATTGTGCATCTTTTACCATTTCTAAAGGTGCATTGTACTGCATGGATTGGATTTTGCTGTCTTATGCATCAGCATTACACATAAGTAATTCCAAAGGACTTCCACTGATGTTGATGACAAGAGATTTATACTCCAAATCTACAATCCAGTACATTCCCAACAAGAACTGCTTAATGTCCAAGACATGGCTGTGTCTCTCTTTATAAAACAACTGTCTCCTATATGGTGGCATATCACCATCATAGGATGGTGATACACAAAGTGAAGGTCTGATTTTCTTTTTAATTTGAGAAAAGATAAAACAGGCTAGCCAAGATAAAAGAGGTAGATTGGGCTATAGCAATATTTCTGGTCTAACTAAAGTGAGTTAAAATAATTTTGCAGTTATAAAGTTTAAAAACTAGGATTTAGTACAGGTGACACTGTGAACATTTAAGGATTCTGAGTATTATAATGAATAAATAGAAGCTTAAGGATTGTATGGCAAAATGAATCCTTTCTCATGCAGGGAGCTGCATGCAAAATACTGAGAAGGAATCCCTTCTCTGGGGTGTATAAATGCTGTGCAGACTTTTTCCCAAGGGGAGGCTGTAGACAGATTGTTATAAATCCTCTGGCTTCTTGCCTCACAAGCCCTATTCAGACTCCAGAGGACGCTTCACTTGAAGGCAGATTGAGCAACCACCAAGCTTCTTTTTTCTCTACAAGTAGCTGTGGAGCACAGCTTCTTCCCCAAGCAAAAGGGAAGCACATGGGTCTGTAGTATTCCCACTTGTCCATCAACTTTTGTTTTAGATTGGAGAAATAGCTCTGAAGAAATGTGTTTAAATTCATCCTGTCCTCCGGTGAGTAACAACAGCCATGCCTGTATTACCTTGTGTAGCAGAGTAAATAATCAGTGTAAAGCTGGTAATTACAGTTAAACAAAGAACAACATTTTTTAGAGAAAAGAAAAAGCTGATCACTTCCTGGCTTTGAGTTTTGTATATTTATCTACATTTATTACTCTGTTGAAATGCTTCCTCAAACCAGAATGATGCAACACATAATCTCTTGTTTAGCTGAAAATGTAGATAGCAGAGAATACAGGGAATACAGCTCTAATCAGAGAAAATAAGGGTAGACATTGGATTTGATCAGGTCTGGTTATTTTATGACTATCCGGCTCCTTAAGGAAACAGGTCTTTTTCCAAACAGAACCTGTTAGAATGCAGACATTTTTAGACATGCCAAAAGTCTGCATTTGTTTAATCTTGACCAACAATCTGAATGTGTATCAACAGAAGGAAAGCACACATCTGCACAATAGGCATGTTTATAATCATTTTAATGACACCATTAGAATCTGTTTGCCAGTGTTCACTTGTTCCAAGCTTTTATACAAAAACCATGTGAGGTATGTTTACCACCTGTGCACAGTAGAAACAGCCCATTTAAATGAATTATTTAATGGCATTACAGAGCTCAATAGTTTTCCTCTGTTCACCAACATAATTGTGAGGGAACAATTAAGTTTATCCAGAATACACAGAGTTTTTGTGTCTATGTTAAGTATTATTCCAAGCAGAACTTTCATGCTTGCGAAAAACATGAACTTGCATTAAAGATGCATGGGCACTTAGGAATGTTTTTCAGTTGATAGGTGGGATTAATTTAAATAAGAAATCAACTGTGGTAACTTCTCCTGTATTTTAATGTTTTAAGAAAGTAAAATATCTCGTCTTTGAGAGTTTGGTGCCCCCACTGATGTCCTTGCTCCATTTTGGTGTTCATTCCACAAATTCATTATTATTTCTAGACAGCAAAATTTAAATTAAGATGAAATGTAGGTAATGTAATTAAAAAAAAATCAGAGAGAATCATGATACTATAACAGCCTTCTATTCATGATTAAGACAATGCACATGTATCTTCTTTACTCAAATCCTTGTTGTATGCTACTAAATCTCCCCAAACCTCAGGCATCAGCTGTTCCATATTGTACCAGATAAATACAGAACAAAAATTAGGCTGTCTCAGACACAAAGAGCTTAGCATTAAATCACAAGGGTGTTTAAATCTCATTGGCTAGATAGATATTTATAGTCTAATTATCTAACTTGTAATTAGCACTTCTGGAAAAAAAAACGGAACAGGGGATATTATGTGGTGTTGCTGAGATGTTACAAGGGCTTGTGTGCTACACAATCAAGCATTTTATATGAAAGAAAATCCTGACACTACTACACAGTCCATGTCTGTCCTATTGCTTTGCTCAAGGGCACTGAAGAAAACTATTGCTAGACAGAGAGAAGTAGTGAAGATATGAACTGCAGACAAGTCACTTGCCCAAATCAACACGCATCTAAGTAAGAAAAATCAGCTGGAATCATAATTGCACTAACACCTGTCCTCTGTGATTTTAGCTCAATTATGAAAGGCAACTTCATTATCTAAAAGATGGGTTTCAAAACACGTGTAATCACTGACTGGTCCTCCCACAAATAAACTGTGAGATTTAAGCACAATGCAACAGAACAAGAACAGATATCATATAAGAAACAGGGGTTTATATTTTAAAGTTTTACTAAATGAAGTTCCAGTGAGTAGTTCTGAGGTTTGTTTGGGATATTTTTTAGCCACTGGAAAAATGTTACAAGTTTTTAGTTTCCATTGAAACATCCTTTTTCATATACATGCTATGTTTGTAACAGCTAGGCTAAAACAAAATAAAAAAATTAGGGAGTGTTCATCACATGACAATTGCACTGTTGTTTTCTTGCTGCCTCATATTACCTAGCAGATTGCACCATTTGCGCATCACACAAAATGAGACATAGTAGAATCTTAACATTTTTCTTTCTGAAATAATGCTCATGTAGGTCAAAAAATGAGATTGGTATAGCTTTGTTAAGAGTGTTAATTGAAATGGATTGAATCTAAAATTAGCAAATAAATTGTAAAATAAACTTGAATATAGTATAAACCTTGCTTTCACTAAGCAATTTAAAATATTGGCATCAAGCATAGCAGGCTGCTGCTGGAAGTTAATTTGCAAAGAGTTTTGCAAATCATAGTGTTACTCAGCATCTTCAGCTATATGGTGTCTCAGAAATGTCAGGGTCACTTTTTCAGAAAACATGTAATAGCGTATTTACTCATGTATCTAAGTTCCATTGAGCTATGTGAAAATGAATTAAACAAAGGTTTGAGCACGTACTTACATTTCACTGCATTGTTAAGAACATTGTTGGGTTGGGCTTTATAACATTTCTCTTTTCTAATCAGTAAGCTCCTCTGGAGTATTTAAAATGTTCTTTCATATTTCACAGGTGAGTAGTTAAATAAAATGCATTTTTCTTTTTCTTGAGGCTGTTTAAAGTTGCTTTATAAAGAGAATTTTGTATGTACTTTGCTGAACAAGTTCAGCAAGCTCAGCTCTGACTCATGCAGTGTGTAAACCAGGTGGTCTTGTTTTCCTTACCATGAATGCATGTTTCGTTAAGAAACTGGATTGCCCATCACAGTCTTTTATGCAGTTAACATTACAATGCAAATAAATTCAAGTTTTGCACTGAATCTCTCAATAATCCTTGCTGTGAGGTCCTTCATAATTACAGTATTACCAAATTGGGAAGCAACCTCTGGAGATCATCTAGTCCAACCTCTTGCTCAGTCATGGTCAATAAGAGCAGATTGTCTAGGACTATGTCCAGTTGGGATTTGGACATCTTCAAGCACAGAGAATTACAGTCTTGTTGGATCAACAAAGTCCAATGGTAAAACCATCAAAAGTCAATCATCTCAGACGCTATACCTAGTTGTCCAGACACACAGATACACACAGAGATGATTAGGGATTGGAAAGGACCTCCAGGGGTGAATCAGTAGTCCAGCCCCACTGCTCAAGCAGAATCATAAAACCTAGGACAGGTTACATCAAAACACATCAAGATGGGACTTAAATATCTTCAGAGAGGTAGACTCCACAACCACCCTGGGCAGCCTGTTCCAATGTCCAGTAACTCTTACAATAAAGGAGTATTTCCTCATATTGAGATGGAACTCTTTTTTCTCCAACTTACACCCATTACCCCTTGTCCTGTCACAGGGCGCAACTAAAAAGAGATAGTCTCTTCTTGACACCAAGTCTTCATGTATTTATAGACAGTGATTTAGGCCCCTCATAAACTTCTCCTCTCCAAGCTGAAAAGTCAGATTTTTCAATGTCTCCTCATAAGGCAAGTGCTCCAGTCCCCTAATCATCTTCCTGGCCTTCTGTTTAACTCTCTCAAGTCTCTATCCCTCTTGAATCAGAGAGCCCAGAACTAAACACCGTATTCCAAATGCAGCTTCAGTACAGCACAGCAGAGACAGAGAAGAGTCCTGGGTGCATCCCAGGATTTCCTTGACCTTCTTGACCACAAGAGCATGTTGCGTTCCATAGAGCATTTATTGTCCACAAGAACTTCAAGTTCCCTCTCCATGGAAGTGCTTTCCAGTGGATTGTCCCNAACTTCTCCTCTCCAAGCTGAAAAGTCAGATTTTTCAATGTCTCCTCATAAGGCAAGTGCTCCAGTCCCCTAATCATCTTCCTGGCCTTCTGTTTAACTCTCTCAAGTCTCTATCCCTCTTGAATCAGAGAGCCCAGAACTAAACACCGTATTCCAAATGCAGCTTCAGTACAGCACAGCAGAGACAGAGAAGAGTCCTGGGTGCATCCCAGGATTTCCTTGACCTTCTTGACCACAAGAGCATGTTGCGTTCCATAGAGCATTTATTGTCCACAAGAACTTCAAGTTCCCTCTCCATGGAAGTGCTTTCCAGTAGATTGTCCCCCAAACCTGTATTGATGCATTTCATTACTACTTCCCAGGTGAAGGACTCTGCACTTACTGTTCTTAAAACCTCATTAAATTCCTCTTTGCCCATCCCTTCACTCTGTCCAAGTTTTCATGAACAGCTGCACAGCCATCAGGTGTATCAGCTAGACCACTTAGCTTAGTGTCAACAGCAAACTTGCTGAGGAGACACTCTATCCCATCATGAAAGTTATTAGTAAAGATATTAAACAAAACCAGATCTAATACAGATACCTGGGGGATACCATTGGTTAAAGGTCTTCAGCTAGCCTGAGTTATTAATCACCATTCTATGGGCTCTGTTCTATAGCCAGATTTTAATCCAAGTCACAATCACTTCTTCAATCCCACACTTCATTAAACTTACTCACGAGGATCTTATGGGGGACTGTGTCAAAGCATTGCTAAAATCGAGGTANAAAGATATTAAACAAAACCAGATCTAATACAGATACCTGGGGGATACCATTGGTTAAAGGTCTTCAGCTAGCCTGAGTTATTAATCACCATTCTATGGGCTCTGTTCTATAGCCAGATTTTAATCCAAGTCACAATCACTTCTTCAATCCCACACTTCATTAAACTTACTCACGAGGATCTTATGGGGGACTGTGTCAAAGCATTGCTAAAATCGAGGTAGACTACTTCTGATTACTTTCTTGTCGATATTCTTAGACATGACCTCTAGAATGAACCACTCCATTTTTCCTGGGATGGAGGTGACTGGTCTATAGTTGTTTGGATCTCCCTTTTTATCTTTTTGAAGACAGGAGTGACATTAGCTTTCCCCCAGTCCTCAGGTACATCTCCTGTTAACCATGATCTCTCAAAAATAATGGAGAGTGGAAGAGAAACAACATCAGCCAGTTTTCTCAACACTCTTGGATGCATCTCATCAGGACCTGTAGATTTATTAATATCCAACTTTAGTAATTGATTGCTAACCCAGTCCCCTTTAACCATTGGATAATCTCCCCTCTTACAGGTTGTTTGCAAATGCATATAAATCATGTACATCATACATATATAGATATATAAAGGATAACCTATAGTGTGAAACTTGTCATCATCAAATCTGTAACTACATTGCTATTTTGCTTATAACATATTCCACTGAATCGTCTTGTTAATTTTAATTTTAATTTGGTTAGTCATCAAGCACACCTAAAAATCAATACTTTTATCTGCCCTTCACCATTAATCAATCTTAAATTGCTGCCTAATTCCAACCACACCAATATTTTCTCTTACTAAAAATCTTATTTCCCAATGCTAGTATCCTACAACTTTCCATAGTGCTGTAAGCAACAACCTTGTGTATTTTTAAGGTTAGTTAATCTTATAAACAAGGGAATATAATATAATTTCTCTCTTGGAAGATGTAGTACAACTGTTGGATGAAGTAGATAGTTTCTTTCTTTTATCTTTTCTTTCTAAAATACAAAAATTTTGTGGCTTATGGATTTATGAGTCTAGTCTCTACTGTACTGTACTGTCATCTCAGGTCCAGAACCTTGAACTTGCTTTTGTTGTTAAACTTCATGATCTTGCTAGCCCATGCTTCTAGCCTGTCAAAGTGTCTCTGTAAGAAGTCTCTCACTTCCAATATGTCTGCCTCACCACCCAGTCTAGCATCATTAGCAAACTATACAGACGATTTATAAAGAAAGAATGGCGACATGGTTGGTGAAGGGTCTGGAGAGCAAGCCTTATAAGAAGCAGCTATAGGAACTGGGACTGTTTAGTCTGAAGAACAGGAAACTGTCTGAAGAACAGGAGACCTCATTACTGTCTACAGCTACCTGAAAAGAGGTTGTAGAGAGGTAGGTGTTTGAGAAGTAGCATGTGGCCTCAAATTGACTCCGGACAAGTTTAGGTTAGACATCAGGAAAATCTTTATTGAAAGGGTCATCAGGCATTGTAACAAGCTGCCCGGGGAGATTGTTGAATCACCATCCCCGGACATTTTTAAAAGTTGTATAGACATGGAACTTACAGACATGCTTTAGTTGTGGTCTTGGGAGAGTTAAGTTAATGGTTGGACTTGATGTCCTTAAAGGTCTTTTCCAACATAAACTATTCTATTATGAACATCATGCTGTACAGTATTGATACCTTTGGAAATTTGTGACAAACTGTCAGCCTAAATGAAAAAAAATCCTCCATCTCTGACAGTGCTTGTGCACAAGCTATCCAATCTGTATTCTGCTAGTTTATATAGGAGATGACTGTGTCACTGTTAAATGAAAAGTTAAATGAAATGCCTAAGTTTGGCAAGTAACTCAGTATATTTTCCTGGGTTAGAATGAAGATCTAGATTGGTTCTGGGTTGGTGTCTGCAATCCAAGCACACCATCCAGCTTTTACTGAGAATTCAACAGGCAATGAAGCAATTTTGCTAAAAAGAAAGAATTTATTGAACTCACAACTGAGAAGCAAAGGAAAAGTCCCCCAAATGCCATTACACACATACTGAGAGAAATGGGAGACAGCAAACACATCAGTTTTGGACTTCAGATAAGAGCCCCAGGAAAAAATACATGGGGGGAAATTCAGCCATCCTCTCCATCCATAGACCTCAGTAGGGCTCCTGAGGCCCTCTTACATCTTGATGCTTGTGGAAAAGTCCCTTTTCTGGTTCTTCTGCAGATGTCAGCTTCCACTGTATGTCTCAGACTTGCTTCTAACTCCTCTCTTCTTGGAAGTTCTTCACAATGTGACTATGGCCAGGAGATCCTCAATGATCTTTAGGCCACAGCATCTCAGATGTAAGAATACAACAGACACTTCAGAACCCCAGTCTCTTTCTGTTTGCCAAAGTTTTAAAAGATCAGTCCCATCTGTTCTTTTTAGCACAAAATTTCTGGCCAAGCAGAAGGAACCTTCACAAACCCACCTAAGGACCTATCTCTCTCTCTCATTTTAACTTCTTCCATTCTCTCAGTGGTTGAGCTGAGATACAGCATCTGTATCAGCTCCAAGGCCCTGGTCATGATGGGGCATACCCATAGTAAGGACAGAGACAACATGGCACTGGTTATGTGGGGCCTCCCCTGTTGTGTTAAACAGGGGTTGCTCCAGGGTCTCTTTCTCTCTCTCAATCTCTCTCAGTCCAAGGATTCAGCTCCCACTTTGCTCCAGCCCTCAGGGATGGGGGAGCTGTGGCTGGCCCCCTGTTGTGGCAGCGCTGTGGCAGCTAGGGCAGGCCCTTTTTCCACACTCTCTGAGGCGGAGGTGGGTGGCCTCTTGGCCAAGCAGAGCTCTGTGTATGCCAAGAAACAGGAAAAGAAGAGACAAAATCCAGAAGTGCGTCCCCTCCAACCTCCTTTTATAGGCTCTGTCCACCAGTCACCTCTGGGGTCAGGATACTGCCTCAGGGGTCTGATGGGACAACTATATGTAGTTTCAAAATAAAATGAAATTTTGGCATAAAAGCACAAGATGCAAAACCTGAAAATTTGGCAAGGTTTCAAACCACAACATATACCCATGTGTTTAGTATAACTAATTAGATGAACTTGCTGCAGGAATTTTGCATCCATGTTTAAATAGTTTTGAAGATCAGAATGTGAAGCCTGTTGAAATAAACCACAGTCCATGGTTCAAAAGTGAAAGACAAAAAATATTTCTATTGTCCTTTGCAGATGCATGGTTTTTAGTCACCCACTACCTTTCCTTCCCTTTTCCCCTTTTCACTCTTTTTATTTCTTTTTACCAAAATGTATTTAAGTTTTATCTCCAGAAGCAATCACTTTTTTTCTGTTCCATACATTGTACTGTGCACCTGTCAACTAAAGATTGCTGACCATTATGTACTCTGCAAAATCTATCCTTGTACTTTACAAAAATATTATATGAAACAAAATTTATTTCTAAGACCCTGCAAGTTCAAAGTGCACAAATAACTGTAAATATGCTTCATTAAGAAGATAAAATATAATCATGTATTTAATCTTCGGAGAAATAAACTGGGCAAATGTTGAGATGCACTGGGGTGATGAAATGGGGTTTTTGAATATATTGGACTCAATTTGAACAATATCCAAGACACAGAAGATAATGCACAAACTCTTTGCAGTCTAAGAAAAATAAATCTATATCTGCTGCTCCTCTGTTCCCATTATCTATATATTTTTTTTAAGTGCCCCTTTGTAGATTTTAGGGCAGCAGATACAATAATGTAATAATGTAATTTATGGAAACATTCTAGATGAAGTTTATTGTAATTATGCTGCTCAAGCCTGAAGACTGTAACACTTGAAGAAAACTCTTTTTCGCCAAATAGTAAGAATGGTAAGATTTTTCTATGCTTTAGTCAGGTGAACTGAAAGTATCATTTATGAACTCTTTGGTAGTACAGTGGTGTTGGCAATGAATATAGGATTTGGAACCAATGAATATTCTGCATCTGCTCTATGATAAAAAGTCTACCTGGCAACCAAGTGTGCCAGCATGCAAATGTGTGTCATTTGTTTTAGGAGTTGTTGGATGGTGTTGTTCTATTAATGAAACCTGTTTGTATATTCTGTAACTGCATATGTACACACAGTATGTGTCATGGACTTCTTCAGATACAACTTACTCATTAATGTTTAATGGAGAGGTTCTCTCCACAAAAACAGCTAATGTTTGGTGGAAATATTTGACTTAAATGCCTCTGATCTCTATTCTAATGTTGTTCTTTAAAAATTTTTTCAATCACTCAAATATTAATATTTTGTGTATAGGAGCAAATTATTTTTTAAATTGATGCTCTGGTTTATTTGATTTTATAAGACTAGTATTTTGACCATCCTTTCACAGTGACACATTAAATTTTACATGTAGTTGTATCAGAATAAGACTTTGTTTTGTCTTTCATAACATTTTACTAAACAACACATAATATTGCTCAATATTTCCCACTGTGAGGACTATAGAAGTTCCTGATAATAAAGGCAAAAGTAGGACCAGAGGTTTGACACATGCTGTGATCACTGTGAGCCCTGTAAGGCTGAGTTTACCACTGTGATATGGTCAAAGACACATTCCTGAAATAGCCCCTTCCTGGCTAAGGGAAGGTGGAAGTTATCATCACTTGTCAGTGGGAATCTTTTTCCCTTTGTAGATTAATCCTGCATAGAGGACAGTCTGAATGAGATCAAGTGTCAGGAGTCCTAAACCAAATGTTCTTGTTAAAATATTTTTAAGTCCAGGGAATTGACACAAGTAAATCAAATACCATTACAGAGTGTAAGAAGAGTGAGAAGGTGTCTGTTCCAAACAGGCAGAAGAATATTAAGAATTTGTAGGGGTTTTTATCTCCTTCCCTTCTTCTTCCCCTTCTCAAGTATATGTGCATATCTAAAAAGAAGAGAAATCATCACAGGGGATAGAAAGCCAGAAAACTGAAATCAAAGTATTGTATGCACTACAATTATTCCATAGATGAATGTATTAAAAAATTTGTTCATGTGTCTCACTAGATTTAATATTAGTGTTTTTTAAAATTAAACTTTAAAATCTCATGGTTTGTTTTTCAATATAAAACAAGTAACCTTTAGCATCAAAGACCTGAAAATGACCAGAGACCAAAAAAAGTGGGGCTTCCTGGTCATTAAAATTTGTTTCAGACCCTTAGTCTCCCTTTGCTGCATTCTTATCCCTGCCTAATTGGAATAAATATAGTTCAGACTTGATAGAAGTGTAAATGGAGCCCTGTTGGAGAGCCAGTTCTCCTAGCTCAGTGGGTTTGCGGTTGAGGACTCTCCTTGGATGAGTACACTGCCCTCATGTCCCTGTGCCAACTTGAAGGTCAGAAGAGAACACATCTAGTGCAATAAAATAATTTTCCATCATCAACATGAGTCAAGTTTCTACGTTTGGTCTAAGTTTACACTCAAAAATCCAGATTCAGGTAAAGTGTTTTGACACATCTCTCTGTATACTGAGGAAATCTGGGAGATGGGAAGCTGAATCTATTCTACATAGTGCTATCCAAATGCCACATAAAACTTCCACTGGAAAAACTGTAAACCAAATTTTTCTAAGTAAATTGAGATATAAATTCTTTCCTATCATATGTTTTCTTCTATAACAGCAGATATTAAATAGATCATGCCAGACAATATTTTGGTAATGTATTTTAATTTTATTAAACAAAAGAATATCAGGATAGTGATGCCAAGCTGGAGGTAGACAAAGTGCCACTGCCTGACCTACCACCAAAGATGAAAAATAATTTATAGGGGGAAGTAATCTTATTAAAATTATAGTATATCAAGTTTACTCCTCTCTGTGTAATGCAGCCATGTTTGGTTATGTCCCTTTATTTGATGTTAAATTCTTTCAAAGTTTCCATATTCTATACAATGTCTGCCCCATTTCACCCTGTGGTTTTCCCCTCTTCTATAAAGAGTCATAATGGTCTTTTTCGTTTTTAACTGTGTCTGGCATATGTTGAAAGATATCTTCTAAGATTTCATTTATGATATCTCTAAAATGTATGTCTTGCTAAGACTACAAAGATAGCTAATGTTTTTAAAAGCACAGCGATGAAAAGCCTGGCAGGGGAGTCCTTGCTAACTACATATACGGATCACAGAAGAGTGTATAAGAGGTCACTTTTCCCCTCCTTGTCTTCTTTTGCACCCTTTTTTATCTTTTCTTTTCTTTCCAGTTACATGATCAGTTCAGGTCACATTTGTTACAGCCAATTGCACAGTGGCATTCCTTGCCATTCATCCTCATCCAAATCCTTAATTATGGCCTACGTAATCAGAGCTGTAGTGAGAAGCTACAGGCCAGTATTGTTCCATGGTGAGCGAAAAGGCAGGAATCTGATACTTGGTCAGAGTTTGCAAACACTGTGACTGAACCACCTGAGAGGGTCACATTTTTATATTCTGAGACAATTTATTAGTAACGGTGCTTGTCACTTGGAAATTCCCCTAAAGCTCCTACCTTTGAATAAGTTGTATGAAGGCAGCTTTCACTCAGCAGTGATTTAAGCAAGAGGCAAAAATATAATTTACAAGAGGTCAGAGACAGCTCATCTCTTCCTTAAAAGCTGTCCCTTAACAACTTCAAAATATAGTGATAGACCCCCTTGAATGGAAAATAATCCTGTCCGAGAAATTTTGTTGCAGCAGAATGGTCTGATGCAAACTTGACTGATGGTTAAATTTACATTTCTGAAAATTTCCCATTACACTTCATTGCACAAAATGTTACCTTTTTTTGGTATCATTTTCATGCAATCACTACCTAATTGCAATATAATGTACAACTCACAGAGAAATGTGGAATTACCAGTTTTGCATCAGAAGCTTACATCAACTTTTAATTTATTTTTACTTAGGAAAAAAACTAATAAAAGAACAAGCAAAGAAAATTTCTTAAAATGAGTATTGTTTAGTGACACAAACCCTACAAAAATGTCAAGGAATATGAACTTTTTAATGCTTTCCAAACTTCTAGATCCACCGAAACAAGCTCAGAGAGAAAATCATAGGATCATTGAATCACCAGGGACCGGAAGGGACCTTGAAAGTTCATCCAGTCCAATTGCTCTGCCACAGCAGGATCACCTAGACCAGGTCCAGGCAGGTTTCAAATGTCCCCAGAAGAGGAGACTCCACAAACCCCCTGCAGGGACTNATACTGGAAGGCCACAATAAGGTCACCTCAGAGCCTCCTCTTCTTTCTCAGTCTGGCCTCATAGGAGAGGTGCTCCAGTCATTTGATCATTCTCGTGGCCCTCCTCTGGACACACTCCAGCATGTCCACATCCTTCTTGTAATAAGGGCTCCAGAACTGAACACAGTACTCCAGTCTGGGGTCTCACCAGAAGGGAGTAGAGGGGGAGAATTTGTTGCCGCCTACTACAACAAGAATTACCTCCCTCGACCTACTGGCCACCCTTCTCCGGATGCAGCCAAGGATCCGGTTTGCCTTCTGGGCCGCATGTGCATGCTGCTGGCTCATGCTGAGCATTTCATCCACAAGCACACCCAAGTCCCTCTCCTCAGTCAGTCACTGCCCAGCCTGTATCTGTGCTTAGTATTGCCTCGCTCCAGATGCAGGACATTACAGTTGGTCTTGTTAAACCCCATGAGGTTGTCTTGTCCCACCTCTCCAGCCTGTCCAGGTGCCTCTGAATGACATCCCTACCCTCGGGCATGTCTGCTGCGCCACACAGCTTGCTGTCATCAGGAAATTTGCTGACTGTGCGCTCAATGCCTCTGGCCATGTCACCAACAAAGTTGTTGAACCAGATTGGTCCCAGGACTGCTCCCTGAGGGACTGTGCTTGTCACTGGCCTCTGCTTGGACATGGACCCATTGACAGCCACTCTTTGGGTGAGACCATCAAGCCAGTTCTTTACCCATCTAGTGGTCCACCCATCAAACCATGTTTGTCCACCCATATTCCACCAGCTTGCAGACCAGAATGTGGTGTGGGACAGTGTCAAAGGCTTTGCTCAGGTCCAGGTAAATGACATCAGTTGCTCACCCCTCATCCATTAATGTTGTGACCCATTCATAGAAGGCCACCAGGTTTGTCAGGCAAGATTTTCCCTTGGTGAATCCATGCTGATTGTACCCAATCACCTCTTCACTATTCTCCTGTCTCAGTAGTGCCTGCAAGACGATCTGCTCCATGTTCTTACTGGGCACATAGGTGAGACTGACTGGCCTGTAGTTCCCTGGTTTCTCCTTCCTACCCTTTCTGAAAATAGGAGTTATGTTTCCCCTTTTCCAGTCATTGGGGACTTCCCCAGACTGCCATGACTTTTGGATTATAATAGAGAGGGGTTTAGCAACCTCATCTGCCAGTTCTCTCAGTATCCATGGGTGTATCCCGTCAGGTCCCATGGACATGGACACTTTCAGGTTCTTCAGGTGATCACGAACCTGATCTTCAGTTATGATGGGTGGTTCTTGCCTTCTGCTCCCTGCGTTATCTTTCACGACTCTAGGTGTCTGATACAAATATTCTTAGGGTTTTAAAGAAGTTCGAGGTCCAGACATGTATACGTAAGTGTTAAGTGTTAAGATGTTCATGCTGATCTGCAACATTTACTCAATGAAAGGAGTCTCATAATGTGAACAGGTCTAATGGAAATAGTGTTCTAAATCTGCAATGTCCTAAACATGCTACACCCTTCTGAAGTCAAGGAAGTATTTGTCCAGCTAAGAGTTTCTCTGCTCAAGCAATTATTTCCCAGAAGAGCCTTCCAGTCCTGCAAGATGTGTCAAAATATTCTGTGGTAACTTATTTTTTAATGTGTTATGAAGAATTTACAAAAATAAAATTCACCCCTGCTTAAAGAACAAAATCAAAAATAAGACAAAGACATTTGTCTCATACAATTTTGATCAAACATTTTCTTAGAAATAGTATCTCTACTGTCATTAACCTGTTTTTTAAAGCAGGTCTTTTTTTCTTTTCACATTCTTCTGGCTACTATTCAAGAATACATCATTTTATAACTTCTTTTTTGTGTTACAAGACACAATGTATCACCACTCAAGCAACATAACATTGACCTTGCTCATAGCTGAGTTATTTGGTGCAGCTTTTTAAGCCCCTGGTATTCACTGAAGGCTGTGTGGGCGATTCAAAAGCTGTGCATAAGGGAACTTCAAGTGAAGGAGTGGAACACACAACCACAACAGAAAAGAAACACAATTGCTAAGAGATAATAGAAATTCAAAATCCATGTTTTATCTCCATCCTAATTTCAAAGACGAACACCCCCCCCAAGACCTTTAAATGAAAATAGAAAAGAAAGAGAATAGGACAAACAAGAGCAAACTCTTTCAACATTTTAAATATTCTTTTAAAACAGAATTTACCAACTTTCTTAATGTATCTTTTAATAAACTATATGATGCAAGCATCCTAAAAGAAATCAGCTCTTTACCTAACACATTTTCCTATTAAAACAATAATGTGGGCAGTTTACCCAGCTAAGTTTCTTGTTTGGAAGTGATATACAAGAAAGTAAAATGAAATTTAAAAGTCATACCTGAGTTACAATGGTGTAATGGTTTAGAGTGAGGGTCTAAATTGGTTTGGGTTGGTGTCTGCTTCAAGCACAACAACCATCACGTGCCAAGAATTCAAAAGGCAATGAATCAACTTTGCTAACAAGAAAATAATTTATTGAATCCATCACCAAGAAGGAAACGAAAAAATCCCCTAATAAGTAACAGAATAAAAAAAAGGTAAAACAGAAACTATATCACAATGCCTTTGCACACACTCTGAGAGAAAAAGAACACAGCTAACACATCAGTTTTTGGCTTTAGATGAGAGTCCTGAAGAATGTATACCAACACACACACACATACACAATTGAAACCCACTTCCAGATGGGAAAAGAGTGGGGGGCAGCAGAAATACAGCACAAAATATACATTTGATGCTTGTGAAAAGTTCCTTTTCTGGGTCTCTTGCAGACTTCAGCCCTCCCTGACATTTCGGGCATACTTCTAGCTCCCGTCAACCTGGGGGCTCTTCTTTGAGGCTATAGCAGCGTCAAATGTAGAGGATGTAACAGAATCCCAGTCTCTCTCGGTTGGAGAAAAGTTTATGAGATTGGCACTTATGATCTTGATCTCTCTCTTATTAGAGGCTTCTCTCAGTCTCTCGGTGGCAAAGTCTACAGGATCTTTGCCAGTCTGGTGGAGACAAAGGCAACATGGCATTAGTCATGTGGGGCAACTCCTGTTATGGAGCCTCTTCCAGGACTTTCTGCAGGGCCTTCTCCTTTTTTATCTTCTTCTCCCCTGTAGTTAAGGCTTTGAGGGAGGGAAAGGGTTAAGAGCTCACCACTGTCTGGCATCTTCAAAGGCGATCCAGCTGAGAAGAGTATGGAGGAGCTGCCCCTCTCATCAACATGATGCCAGGAACCGAGATGAGCTGGTGCTGGCATTCTCTGTTTGAGCCCTCAGAGAAAGAGGAGAGGGCTGCAGTTTCACCCTCACCCATGGGGGCTGCAGGTGTGGGCAGCAGCTCATCTCTTCGACCTGCTGTCAAGAGCTGGGACAAACTGACGCTGGCCACAGTCCAAGAGTTACGCCCTCTCTGAGTTCAAGCTCTCAGGCAAAATAGGGTTGTGGTCGTCCCTGCAGCAGAGCTGCAGCCCGTTTCAGACTTATTCTGTGTTCCACCCTTGGGTGGCAGGTAGACCAAGAGCCATTGTTTGCTGCCCAACCCTCCAGCTCCTGAGGAGGGGAGGACTTTTGCAGAGGGAGTTCTCTGTCTTACCGGATGTACAAGAGAAGAAGGGAAGAAAGCAAGAAGTACATACATACAAGAAGTACATCTCGCTGTTATAGACTCCACCAATCACCAAACTTAACACTTGAAAAATTGATAATTTTCAAACTGCAACAAGTGGGGAGATGAAAGAATAGAATTGACAAATCTGAGGGGAGGCAGATTTGAATTTTCTTCTCTATTCTCCAGAAACAGTGCATCTTTTAATGTTCATCTTTTACAGTCTGAATCAACAGTGAAAGTAAACCTTGGTGTCTTCTACTACCACAGGCTTAAATCACTGATGTGCACAAAAATTACACCAATACTACTGAAATAATGATGTTTGCACACCTTGAAATTTCACAATGAGTTTGGCCTCTAATTTTTCACTAAAATTGCTCTGATATATAAATCATGATTGCTATGTTAAGTCTGCTATTTGTTTCTTCCCTACATAAATATAAGACTATATAGGTGGGAACAGTTTTCTGGATCACAGGCCTTGGTTATCATGAGGGATTTCAACTGCCCAGATATTTGCTGGAAGATCCGTACAGCCAGCCATTCATAGTCCAGGAGGTTTCTCTGGTGCCTGACTTATATAACATCATAACTCAATGATAACTTCTTGAGGCAAATGGTGGATGAGCTAAGGAGAGGAAAACTGCTGCATCTTATACTTACCAACAAGGAGGGTCTGGTAGGCAATGTTAAACTCATGGGCAGACACTAGGCTGCAGTGACCATAAGACGGTGGAGTGTAAGATCCTATGGGCAGTAAAGAAGGTGAAGCTCAGTAAGCTTGAAACCCTTGACTTCAGAAGAGCCAACTTTGGCCTATTCAGGATTCTCCTTGGTAGCATGCAAAGCCCTGGAGGCATGGGAGCTGAAAAATGGTGGTTAGCTTTCAAGGATCGTCTCCTCCAAACTCAAAGGTATTGCATCCCTAGAGGGAAGAAATCAGGAAAAAAATGCCAGGATGCCTCTATGGATGACAAGGGTCTCCTAGCCATAATTAAACACAAAAGGAGATTCCACAAAAGATGTAACATCCCAGAACTGGTAACAAGGAAATTGTCTGGGAAACCAGAAGGCAGATTAGAAAAGCTGAAGCCCTGACAGAATCATATCTGGCCAGGGACATTAAAAATAACAGAAAAGGATTTTATAGGTATTTTGGAGAAGAAAGAAAAGCAAAAGAGAATGTGGGGCCTCTCTGGAAAGATAGAGGTGACCTGGCTACTGAGGACATGGAGAAGGCTGAATTACTCAATGAATTTTTGCTTCAGTCTTTACTGATAACCACCTGAGCCACACAGTCACACATGTGACACAAGTCACAGAGAGCATTGGCTGGGTCTGGGATAGTGAGGAACCACCCAGGACAGAAGCAGATCAGGTCTGGGAACACCTAAAGGATCTGAAGGTGCACCAATCCATGACACATGATTAGATACATCCCCAGGTCCTAAAGAAACTGACATCTGAAGTTCCTAGACCACTAGCCATTATATTTGAGAAGTCATGTCAGTCCTTACTGGAGAAGAGGAAACAACTTCTATTTTTTAGTTGGCATTTCTGGGTCTATGTTAGGAATAGCAATCTCCTGATTTTTGTAGACAGACAGTATTTGAAAATCAATTAATTTTAGCAATATTTCCACAACAGAGTGGCATACCCTAGTCTCACAGAAACATGAATGCTAATACAGGCTGCAGCCCGGAATAACACAGGATGGTGCTTCATGATAAACTTGTGCTAAGGCTGTGGCAATGATTCTCCCTTCCTACAGCTCAAGAGCAGTGAGCCAAAGCACTCTGGCTTCAAACTAGAGTAGAATTCAACATTTCCTCTTAAATGATCCATGAAGAACCATGAAAATTCTCACCAGCACAAGCCAAAAAGAATTGGATGAATTAAAGGATAAAGCAAAATGCAGTGGTATAGTAGACTCTAGACTTACTTACTGCCATCCAGAAGGACCTTGACAGGCTTGAGAAATGGGCCACTACAAACTGCATGAGGTACAACAAGCAGAAGTGCAGGGTCTTTCACTTCAATTGGGATAATCCAAGACACAAATACAGACTGACTAGAGAGTAGCTTGAGAGTAGCCCTGAAGAGAAGGACTTGGGGGTGTTAATTGATGAAAAGATGATAAAACATGAGCTGACAGCGTGCTCAAGCAGCCCAGAACGCCAACTGTGTCCTGGGATGCATCAAGAGTAGTGTTGCCAGAAGATCAAGAGAGGTGATTCTTCCCCTCTACTCTGCCCTTGTGAGACCCCACCTTGAGTTCTGCATCTATTTCTGGTGTTCCCACCATAAGAGGGACATAGATATGTTGGAACAAGATGAGGTCCAGATGAGGACCACAAGGATGATCCAGGGACTGGAGCACCTCTGCTACAAGGACAGGCTGGGGGAGTTTGCATTGTTCAGCTTAGAGAAGACTTCAGGGTGACCTTATAGTGGCCTTCCAATATTTAAAGGGAAACTACAGAAAGGCTGGAAAGGGGCTTTTAAAAGTGTCCAGAACAAGGGGTAACAGCTTTAAATGGAAGGAGAATAGGCTTAATTTAGAATTCAGGAAAAAATTCTTTAATACAAAGCTGGTGAGACTCTGAAATAGGATACCCAAAGAAGTTGCAGTCCCTGGAGATGTTCAAGGCCAGGTTGGATGAAGCTTTGAGACACGTGGTCTACTCAAGAGGCATCCCTGAACATCTCAGGGAGGTTGGATTAGATAGTCTCTGAGGTCACTTCTAACCTAAGTCATTCTATGATTCTTGTGTCTTGGAAGTATAATATATTAATATAATTAAAAAAACCTAATTAAAGGAACACACAATAGCCTGCTGAATATATTCCCCATTATCTTAGCAATCTGATAGAAGTACAATACTGGGATAATTACTAATTTCCAGTTTTTCTTAGTATTTGTTTTCCTATATTGTGAAAAAAATAGTGAACACTTGGGCACTGGTGAAAAAGGCAGAATTTTCAATGTGTTGCTGAGCTTCCTTTCTGCTCATAGGAAGGAATTTTAGCCTCCATTACATGTGACAATAATTTAATATAGCATCAATTTCACAAACTGTGTATCTCAAGCTGAAAAAAAGGATTTTGCAGTGTCTTTTGTAGATTATATTTTTCTTTTTTCTCATTGTCAGTATGGATGAATTTTTAGTACGATGCATTCCTGAGCCTACTGTGCAGTTCTGACTTGACTACCAGAACAAAACATTCAGTATGTATTATGCAGTTTCATCATTTTCCCTGAAAATCAATTGGAGTTTTGCCGTTGAATTAAATCAGAATTCCAGTTGCCTCATTTAAAGGACAGTTTTTGAAATAAGTAATGCATATTTGATTTGGACTATAGCTAGTTGCACAATCTAGAGTCCTTCATGGTGTTTCCAGCTGGGAACAAATCAGGTTACAAGGAAATCTGTCTGATTCCAGTGGTCTGTCAGACAAGGTGCTGGAAATCTGCATTTTTCACTAGTAGGGCTCTTATGGGTAGAACACTGCAATAGTGAGCAGAAAATAAACTTTGACCATAGGTGGGCAAAAAAACAATAACTATTGTGATAAAGAATAAAAAATAATAATTTATTTTTAAAAATAAACATTAATTGTATAGATGATTCTACAGAGTCTGTTTTGATAGCTCAAATATAAGCAATATTCAGTATCGTTACTATTTTATAATAACTTGTCTATATATCTGAAATTCTAAACACTCCAGTGCCTCAACTGTATTCAGAGACCAGAAAGAATGCTTTGTGTTTAGAGTTATACATTCATGATTATAAAAATACCTTGAAAACCACACTTGTTTTCCTATTTTCTACTCCCTCAGGTACTTCCAGATCTAGTTAGTACAATTTATATAGACAAATCTTTATTTATTTTCAAGACCTAAACCTTCACTTGGAACTTGAGTGTGAAACTTTTTAGTTTCTAGGTCATGGTATGGTTGTTAAGAAGGAAGAATATTTTTTAGTAAGTTAGCAACAATACAGGAGTACAAGGTATGAATGAGTCCTGATCATATGACACTAAAAATTTGTCTACTTAAAAAACAGACAGAAAGAGATAAATTGTAACCCACTGCATACGTTTTTTTGTTCATAGCCCTACTTTGAATCAAAGCTGACATACTCATAATTGAAACAACAGGGTCTTTGTAAGAATTCTTTTCAAATTTCCTGGCCTCCATCATATCCAAAAAATACATTTATTAGTCTATACTTTTCAGCATTTGAGGGAATACACTTTTCCTCTAGAAAAAATAGAAGCATCTTATGTAAATAAAACACGCTCAAATATTAATATTTGTACATAAATGGAGTAAACTCAGGAAACACAGAATTCATAACATTTAATGTGGAGTGTGAGTTAAGCCTCAATTGGTTATATTAAGGTAAGCAAAATTTTGTGATACCAGTACAGTGATGATTAATCTGAAATATGTAATTTCTACATTTAGTCACACCTGACTTAAAACCATTCTTATACTGTGTTGCCACTAGAGCTTTAAATGGTAAATGTATTATGAGACAATTTCCAAAGTTTATTTTATTATTGTGACATTAATTAGGGCATCTCACACACCATAAGTACATTTCTCATGCACTCTTGAATATGCAAGACATAAAGCTATTTAGAGACTGTTAATCTAAGCGCATATGGGACTTCCATTTCCACTATTTCATGCTAATGTAGTATCTAGCTTTAAACAAACAAGACTCTTATCTTCTCAAAGTGGGCTCAACCACAGACAGACATTTCCATGTCATACCATGTGTTTTCAATTACACTATAAATGAATCCAACTTATTTAAAGATGGGTTTTTTTTGTCATTTGTACAGAAAATAAAGTCCACTGAACATTTTATAATATATAAAAACTTGGGCTGTGATAATTACTGACACACTTTTTCTCAGAAGAGTGATTAAAGTAAATGCAGTAAGAGATACAGTGATTTATAAGCAAATCTGCAGAACAGTAATTGAAAAACATTTCTGCTGAATTCTGAATGTTGCTACCAATTTCTTCATGTTCCATTTATGATGCATCTTGCTTATGGCTGTGACAGCTGGTGTAACATAATCTGTGTTCCTTTTCCATTTATATGGCAACTGGTTTATAAAATCAACCAATTTCTCCATATAATAGAACTATAGAATCATAGAATGCATTGGGCTGGAAGGGTCGTCCAAAAGTCACCTAGTCCAACCCCCTACAACAAATAGGGACATCTCTAACAAGAACAGATTACTCAAAGCCCCATAAATCCTGATGTTGAATGTCTCCAGGGATAGGGCCTCCCACACGTCTCCAGGCAACCTGTTCCTGTGATCTACCACGGTCATATCAAAGACCTTTATGGTATTTTACAGCCTAAATCTATCTTTTTCTAGCTTAAAACGATTCCATTTTGATCTATCTATACATGATGTATTGAATAGTTCTTCCATAGCCTTCTTATAGGCCCATTGCAGGTATTGGAAGGTCAGTTTAAGGTGCTTGACTCAGGGTCTTCTCTTCAGGCTGAACAACCCCAACTCTGTCAGCCTGTCTTCATAAGAGAGGTGCACCAACCCCCTGGTAATTTTCATGGCCCTCATCTGCACTTGCTCCAACAGGTCCTCATCTTTCTTGTGTTGGGGGCTCCAAAACTGGATGCAATACTCCAGGTGAGGTCTCACCAGGGTTAAGAGTAGAGGACCAGAATCACCTTTACTAACATTTTAAGAATATATCTGATTTCAGAGATTTATTTTTTTTAATACTAGTTTTTTGTTGTGCTATGACTAAACACATCTAAAGTAACTATTCCAGTATGGGATGAGTTATTCAGGAATCTCAGCACTATAGTTTGTGTAAGATTAGGCTCTGTGTTTTTCGCTTAAGGGCGTATTGGGAGTGATGGAATGAGTGGCTACAGACATGGTTCACATGCAGACACAGCAGTGTCTTAAACATCACCAAACAAATTCCTAATCATTAATGATTTATCTCACTGTCAAATTGCAAAGTAACATTCCTCTCACCTACCAAAAAGAATTGATGTTTTCTTTGGTACTGCTTGATAAGTGGCTTTATTCCCTTACCACCATATTTCCTTCCTGTCATTTATCCTTCCATATTTCATAATTTCCTCCCTATGGTAAAGCAAGTATAAGGGCTGTGGAATGAGTTATCATGAAGAAACAGCACTTTTTAATGAGTAAGCTAGTTTCAGAAGCTTTCAGTTATATGGAGATACTATTCAGTATGCTATGTTTGTTTACAAAAAAAAGATAAATATTCAACTTTTATCTAATCTTGCATACAATATCTTTTTGCTGTTACTGTAAAGGAACTGAAAGAGACAGTAGCTTCAAGACCAAAAGCCACCACTAAAGAAGAAACTGAGCTTTTAATTGAAGCCATATTCTGATTAGATTTCTTTAAGCTCATCAGAAATATTTTCCTGTAAACAGTCTTTAAGAGAAGAAATCCCGGAAGTGTTCCCTTATGCTGAGAGATAAAGTCACTAATATAGAGCTTGATGCTTTCCATGACATTCTGCTTATTTGCAGCTTCAAAGATACTAAAGTGGAGGAGAAGGAAACAAATGCGTTGGGGAGAACGTAGATTAGAATTTTGAATTGGAGTCAGATTTGACAAGACATACCAGCATAATTTTACTTGAGTCAGTGCAGATACTTCATGATGAAATCACTGCATTTTTCAGAAAAATAATATTTGTATAAGGGAACAGTCTCAGTAGAATAAACAAAATAACACAGGATCAAAGTCCACCTTACATCTCAGCAAGCAAATATTCATTTAGATGTACAGATTTGTAAGGTTTTGCATCAGGAGAGACAATAATTCACACAGATGGCCTTGGAAATCTCAGGTCTCCAAATTCTACAGAGGTACCTAATACTCAGCAGGGTAACTTCTCAAGCATAACCTCAAAAACACTCATAGAAATCCAGAACAAGACTATATTTCAATTTGTTATGGAAATGATATAACTGTGCTTAGGAGGAAATGTTATTTTTTTCCTGTAAAGAAATTGTGTGCTCAGTGAAGTCACAAATATTGTGTTTTGTTCAACTGGTAAACTTTTTAGTGTAAGAATGTATGTAACTTTACTCCTCTTATTGAGAATAAATGTATTTCAGATTTTGCCTAGCCATTTGCTCTAATTCTCCTTCGTACTAGCTTCATCCTGTATTTCTTGTCCTCTTTGTCCTATTTTGTCCTCCAAACTGCGTCACTTCATTTATTTTTCTTCCAAATATACCATCCAAAATCATGTGGATGCATGGTATCGACTGTTGCCATGTTTTTACCGCTCATGTGGTGACCACTCTGATTGCGTCTAGTCTAGCTTGTCGGCTGTCTGGGGTACACTAATAGAACTGTCCTATATTTACACAATGTCGCAACAGATACTTCTGTTTTGGTCAACTGGCAGCATTGTAATTCAGGAAAGAAGAAAAGCACTCTTATTCAGAAAAAACCCTTCAATATTCATTTAAGCACCTGCTTAACTTCAAATAAAATCAGATAAAGTAAATATATCTGTAAACTGAGCCTGTGCTTACATGCTTTCTAGAGCAGAATGTGTGAATTTCTGTGAGAGTAGGGTGTATATTAGAATTTTGTTTTCTTTATTTGTCTTAAGTTTGAAAAATTTGTGCATAAGCCACAAGACAGATCTTTCATTAATCAGAAGATACAGGACCACTTGGATGGTAATTAGGCGAACTGTTTATAAGAACCAGGTCTAAAGGAAAGCTTAGACTCATAAACTATTTATACTAAAATGTCACTAAATTCTCAGATTGCAATGATTAACACAGCTATTTGTAAACAGGATGGATGATCAAACTCTTATGAAAATAGAGTGAAGCAAGTTTTTTTTATTATTTGTATGCAATTGTATTTAGTGTCGTTTACTCAGAAAATGTAACATATTTATAAGATTGAGAAACTGGGCACATATAAAATTTACAAATTCTTCTTTCTCTACTATCCTTCCCTTTATATTCATGAAATGATCATGAAATTTTCATGCTTTCCATAATTCAAAAATATTCACAGTTGTGTTATTTTTTTTCCCCAGAAAAAAAAAAACCATGGTCTGCAGTTCATTTATGAACAGTTAATTTTGAAGATCTTCAGTTCACCACTTGGTATTGTTTCTGTTCCAGGTGATTTATGTTATGGTATGTACCTAGCAAATGCAGCATGAAATATGAATGCAATGAATCTTGTATAAGACTGGAAATAAGCGCTTGGTAAATATGAGAATTCTCAAACTTATGACAAGATTACAACTGGCTTCTTTTGGACTGCCAAGGTCCAAACAACAGGAAAGGAAATCATCCTTCTAGAAGTACTCAACACATTGTATTTCTGCATGCAGAGTGCTTACTCTCTACATTTTTTGTTACAAACAATGTTTTGAGTAATCAAGCATTGCATCTTCCTGCATGTGACCTGGTTAGAGGTCTACCAATGTCATCCCAAAATTGAATAAAGCTTTACATTGCTACTCTTGTGACCTATTTGGAGAAGGCACAGTATCAATCAGCCCCAACCAGTATTTTGCCCAAAGAAAGAAAATACAATAAAAAGATGCATGGCAGAAGGAAGTGGAGGGGTGGGAGGATGGGGAGAAGATAAGAACATGTTTTTTATAAGGAATAATACAATACAAATCCTGAAAGCCAAATTTATTTATTCTGAAACTGACCCACAGCCCACAGATGCCAGTGGGATCCTTTTAACTTCCATCAGTTTTAGCAGATATCCTTGTAGGAAAGCTGTTCTACAGCTAAATCTATGGAAGAGAGGAAGAGTGGAAAGCTGTGAGTCAGGACATCTATCTGAGTCATCTGCTTTACCCTAGACTTTCTTAGACCATGAGATTACTTATAAATGTCAAAAGCATAATAGAGTGTAGATAGGAATGACCATGTGGCATCATTGAAACATGGTAATAACATCATGCTGACATGAGACTTACCATGATATGGGGCAGACAAAATTCTGCTTTCAGAACTGAGATTTTCCCTTCACATGAACACTGTGATGCTTCACATGGACATAGCACCTTGTCTGGGTATATCACACATGGACTAGTGGTTCAATATGAGAGCTTGTCACCCCAGAAACCACCACAGCAGAAAAGACACATCATAAAACAATGCATTAGTCAAGAAGAAATGACAAACAGAGTTCCAGTATTACGGAGAAGAAAAGTTGACAGATGAGTTGGTGACATTAAAGCAACACTTAAATAATTTTTTATTCTGTGCAAATCCAGCTGAGTTCAAAGAAAGATCAAGTCCCATTCTTATCAGGCTTCACTTTAAGTTGCAGATAGAGAAGGCACAGTTTCTAAAGAGAACTCCAAAAAGTGAAAAAATTTAAAACATTTCTCAAAATCATTTAGATTAAGAGATTTGAAATTGTTTTTTATTCTTTTTATATAAACACAAATAACTTATTTGCTGTTGTTCTCTCTTAACTTTCTTGCCATTTCCTTTCTACATGTGTGTATATAGCATAGAGAAAGTAACAGCCCTGCCAGTTTTATGTCTTAGAGTTGGTTGTACAGAGCTTGAAGTCAAAGTCTGGGTTTTTTCATGCACAAAAGAGAGACATGTATCAGAGTGTATTTAGAGGAGTGGACAGGTCTGACACAAGGTTATAAACAGGCCAAAAAGGTTATCAGAGGTTAATCACAAAAAAGATTCAGATTAAGGCTATCAATGAAGACATATCCTTCCTGTGTTGACCCTAGAATAATGTGGAAAGAATTAAATGCATTTTGAAAAAAGATCTCTTAACAGAATTTTATCATTTTTACATTGTTTTGAAGTTTACCATGTGTATATACACACAAGAATTTCATTTTGCATTTTCTTTGCCATTTCAAGGTAATGAAAAATCTATCACTTCAAAATAGTACAATAAAAAGAAAAAAAATCCACAATCAACTCAGTGACAAGATAATGGACCATGTGTATGTGTATTGAATAAGGACTTCATCTGTTTACAAATTAGAGGAATAAAAAGTAAAAGTGAAATTCCACATTCCTAGTAGTATTTTGATTATTAATAATTGTTAAATATCTGAAGTCTAGGAAAATAGTTCTCTTTTGTGGCAGAACAAGCGTGTACAATATGTGTGATTGTTCTGTGATAAAATATACGTATTTTAAACATTTTACCTCTTCATGCCCTGTTTTTTCCAATTGTTTTCTTTGATAAGTACATGACACATTTTACCAGGTCACTGATTCTTGCTTTGTAACTGCAAGTCTTATACCAGGTCAAGGAGCAGTCAGACCTTAGTGCTGCTTGACAACCTATCTTCCCTACCCAGTGCATCAAGTGACAAGGGCATGCTCCATGTCTTGGGTCTATGAAAGATAAGATAATTGTATACACTTTGGCATTACTTAGCATCACAACTTCTCTTCACCTTTTCATATGCAGTACACAAGGTCAGGTTGCTGAAGAGATGTGAAACACTAGGAATTGGCAAGTCCTCGGTACCGCAATGGGGGAAGAGGAATTGAGAATAAACCAAAGAGCCAAAACACAAATTTTATTTGGATACTGTTGCCACTCCCCCTCTTTATAAGCACTGCAACCTCGCATGAAGCTTTGTTTGCAATTTTAGACTCCTGGCCTACTGGAGATATGTTTAACTAGGGGACGGTATCTTTCCTCCAATGGAGCAGCAGACTCAGAGCAAGAAATGCAATCTTGTGCATCTATATGGCAATAGGTATGGACATGAGGACTACTGAATGCCAACTTTACCAGTCAGACATACACATCTTCTAATTTAACATTGTATTCTTCTATTTTCTCTTAAAATTTACTATTAGAGTAAGAGGTTAATATGTTTAGCATTGTGAGATTTTTGTAGTCTTTCCCTATTTTCCACAAGGCAAGACCTCTTCAGAACGGCTTAGGTGTTCTTCAGACTCTACATCAATACCTGCATATGGTGACTTTGAGATTGTACAACACACTCTTTCACTGTTTCACCCTGTCAGCTGTACATCTTAGGGTCTGGCCTGAAGTAAACTAAAATGTCCTACCTTTTCTATGAATGAATTATTTCCTTCCTCTCAGCTTCATCCCATGATATTTCTGAAAAAAAGAGTATAAAATTCTTGAGTTGCAAAAGTTAAAACTGATGTAAGCTACTCTACACACGCTCTATCTTCATCTTAGGGTCACACACTAATCTTGTTTGTTTGACTCCCATGAAAAGTAAAGCCTTTATACATCCTTCTTCCCCTTACCTTGGTGTGGGAGTAAAGGTGACTAAGACACATGGCACAGGAGCAGTGCACTCCAAATGCTGTCACAAGTGTGTCATTCAAAGTGATGCAGTATATGTATGCCCAGTGCAAAAGAGAATGTAAACAGCAATGTTACCAGAGTGCCAGTTACAGATGCATCTTTTTTTTTTTTTTATGACTCAAGGAATGAGATTCCTTTTGTTAGACAATGGCAGCAGCAGAATGTCACTACACTGGATCATGAAATGGGAAATTTCAGGTCTACAAATGGAAGAGAGGGTGCAATGCAAGGTATAAGAGGGCAGAAAATGGGGTTTCACAGTTGCCTCAGCAGCTGCAGGAACAAAGAACATCGGATGTGCTGCTCAAAGAGTTTAATACAGGCAAAAGACCATGAAAAAGAGGTGGATTGAGCAAGTCTCATGTGAAGTGCAGGATACCAATCTATCATGTGTCATGTGTCCCCATGGTAGAGGAAAGATACTACATTGTTTCCAGAGAAGCAAAGCCCAAGCTAATTGGATAGATCTGTTACCATTTTAAAACAGTACTGAAGTAATTATTTGGATAAATAGCCTACAATACTGGACCTTCTTTGTCTGCTTCTCCTTTCCTTGACATGCAGATGAAAGAACTGTAGGACTGATGTGATGACTGGCGTAGTGGTAAAGACATTTTCAGTGTTTCTGAACACTATGAAAACTTCACTAGCAAAGGGTGGACAACTGGCTTTGACAAGTGACACTAATGGATTATAAATACTCTTAGAGGTAACTGCTATTGAATTAGTTCCACCCTGATGTATGTCCTCAACTTTCTATTTTAATACTGTGTAGGATTGGTGAAAGCGGAAAAGATTGAGGAGGTATAGATTAAATTCATCAAGAATAGATGAAAGAACTGTAAGATATAGAAAGAAGAGTAGTGGGAACCAACAGTAGGAACAAACTGATTCCTCCCACCTTTCTATGATAAAACAGCCAGAGATGCAAATGGCTTTGTCAACCACCTGAGTGAAATTCAGAGTATAACAATATGCAATACCTTTCTAATTAATCTGACAAGCTGTATTTTAGATTAGAGTAAGAAACTAGACCTGAAGAAAGCTACCACGGAATCTGTCATGTTTCAAATTTTGCCTTTTTGGAACCTCAGAGGGATTTAATACTTGAGACTTAACTCAGTTATACAATTCAAAGTATTAGATCTCATATTCTTTCATTGTTGTTTTCTTACTATTTCAACCTTCTTTGTCAATACTGTATTCTACAATTCAGCAGTAGCTTATGGTATTCTATGGACTGTTAATAAAATTAGCTCTTGAGACTGAGAAAAGCTTGAATTACTGATTTCTGCATAGTTATAAACGAAGCATAGGTGTTACAGGACAAAGCTGATACAGTAGTTCTCACTGATGTTAGCAAGGCTTATTACCTGCATTTTCAGTGAAGTTGTACTGATGAATGGGAAGTTCATCTGTCAGTGACCAGTGGTACCATTTTTCTTTGCCTTTTGCAACTTGCTTGAACTCAGAGCAAGAAGTCACTCATCACTCTCTTTACCATTAGAGCAAGCAAATAAGAAACATTATTTTGAAAGTAAATCTTTAGCAACTGTCACATACTTCCCTTGTCCTACTGGTGATAACATGGATAGACACTTCATCATGTTAAGCTAGCATGGAGATGAAGTTGGAACTATTAGAGGTTATTAGAACTAAAGAATATTCAGACAATTTGAAGGTTGTTTTTTATTGGCTTTTCATTTATGTTTGTTTTTTTTTTTTTTTAATAACATGTGGGAGTGACTTAGACATTAAAGTGACTAGTTTGATCATAGGAATGAAGTAGTTAGCTCAGACACAAGCTAGTTTCCATCTACTGTCATTTAAATGCAATAGTTTGGTACAGGTGAGAGGGGGAAGTATTCCTGCATTTGGCTTCACTGTGATTTCATACTTTTCACAATAAAGGTCACATCTAAGAGTGGATGAAAGTCAGCAAGAAAAAGCCTTTCTTACTCTATTTTATGAATGTCTTCTGATCTTAGTGTGCCTATACACATTTGAAAAATTATGGTCCCTGCCTAGAGTTTAGTGGTAAAGTTACATGCTGTAAATGATTGCTACTTAATTGACTTCCATGAAGACTTTCTCATACCAAATTTCTCTTAGTGTATACACTAGAGGAGAATTTGTCCCAGTGGATGCACACAGCAATACTACTTCTTGGACATTTAGATACTTGCACCGGAATGATGTAATCTGAGAGACACTGTAAGTTAAATAAATTATGGTTAAAATATATTGTACCATATAGAAGAGAAGCAATTATTTGAAAAAAGATACCCATGTATTTATTAGGTAAATAGACATATGGACAAAACCCTAGGCATTAACAAAACTGTTAATCTGCTCCTGCAGAGCCTATAAGATAAGTTCTGTCTTATTCAAACTCTTATGAAGAATCACCTTTAAATTAAGATTGGTTTTCCTGCCATCACCATTACTGAATAAAAATGTAACTCTTTATAGATTCATAGAATGGTTCAGGTTGGAAGGGACCTTGAAGATCATCTAGTTCTAACCCCCCTGCATTGAGCAGGGACACCCCCCACGAGATCAGGTTGCTCAAGGCCCCATCCAATCAGGCCTTGAACCCTTCCAGGGGGGGTGCATGCATAACTTCCCTGGACAACCTGTTCCAGTGTCTCATCACCCTAATTGTGAGGAACTTCCTCCTGACTTCCAGTCTAAACCTACCCTCTTCCAGCTTGAAACCATTACCCCTGCTCCTACCACTACAAGACCTTGGAAACAGCCCCTCCCCAGCTTTCCTGTGGCCCACATCAGGTACTGGAAGGTCGCTGTAAGATCTCCGCAGAGTCTCCTCTTCTCCAGGCTGAACAGCCCCAACTCTCTCAGCCTGTCCCTGTAGGAGAAGTGCTCCTTGTGGCCATCCTCTGGACATGTTCCAATTCAATATCTTTCCTGTGTTGGGGATTATAGAACTGGACACAGTACTCCAGATGGGGTCTCAGGAGAGCAGAATAGAGGGGGAGGATCACCTCCCTCAACCTACTGGCCACACTCTTCTTGATGCAGTCCAGGATGCAGTTGGCTTTCTGGGACACAGGCAAACATGGGCCGGCTCATGTTGAGTTTCTTCTCAACCAACACCCCCACATCCTTGTCCTCAAGGCTGCTCTCAATCTGTTCCCCACCCAGCCTGTATTTGTGCCTGGCATTGCCTTGATGCAGATGCAGGACCTTGCACTTGGCTTTGTTGAATCTCATGAGGTTGGCACTGGCCCACCTCTGAAGCCTGTCCAGGTTCCTCGTGATGGCCTCCCTTCCTTCCAATGTGTCTACCACACCACACAGCTTGGTGTCATCGGCAAACTTGCTAAGGGGGCACTCAATGCCACTGTTCATATGGTCGACAAAGATGTTGAACAGCACTGGTCCCTGTGCTGACTCTTGAGGCAAGCCACTTGTCACTGCTCTCCATTTGGACTTCGAACTGTTGACCTCAATTCTCTGAGTGTGTCCATCTAACCAATTCATTATCCAGAGAGTGGTCCATTTATCAAGTCCATGATTTTCTAGTTTGGTGACCAGGATGTCGTGTGGGACAGTGTCAAACACTTTATGCAATTCCAGGTAGATTGTATTGGTTGCTCTCCCCTTGTCCACTTGTGCTGTAACACCATCATAAAAGGCCATCAAATTAGTTAAGCATGATTTGCCTCTGATGAATCATATAATAATTAGGGATCGAAAAGAACTCCCATGAAGCCCTGTTGGTTACCAATCACTTCTTCATTTTCCTCAGTAGGGCCTTGAGGAGGATCTGCTCCATGATCTTGCCAGACACAGAGTGAGGCTGACTGGCCTATAGCTTCCAGGGTCTTTCTTTTTCCCCTTTTTAAAAATGGGGGTGCAGTTTCCCCTCTTTCTGTCAGCAGAAACTTCACCAGACTGCCATGATCATTCAAATATGATGGTTAGTGGCTTGGCAACTTCATTCGCCAGTTCCCTCAGGAATCGTGGATGGATTTTATCAGGCCTCATGGACTTGTGCGTATTTAAGTTCTTGAGGTGGTCTCAAACTTGATCTTCACTGTAAGTGGCTGGATCATCCTTCACCCTGACTGTATCTTTGTATGCTGGGACTTGGGTGGAGTAGTGGGCCTTTGCCACTGAAGACTGAGACGAAGAAGTCATTAAGTATCTCAGCCTTCTCCATATAACTTGTGACCAGGTCTCCATTTTCTCTCTGGAAAGGCCCTATGTAATCCATAGCTTTCCTTTTCTTACTGCTGTATGCAAAGAAGCCCTTCTTGTTTCCTTATATCCCCCTGGCCAGACTTAATTCTTATCTCTGCTCTTGCTTTTCTAATTTGAATCCTGGCTGCATGAACAAGTCCTCTGTACTCTCCCCAGTCAGCCTGTCCCTGCTTCCACTGCCTATAGACTTTCTTCCTGCATCCAAGTCAAGTTCAGGAGCACTTGTTTATCCATGCTGGCCTCTTTGCATTCTTGGCCACTTTCTTTCTTGGAATGCACTGCTCCCTGGCTAGGAAGAGTTGGTCCTTGAACAACAGCCAGCTTTCTTGGGCACCTCTTCCCTCCAGGGCTTCATCCTATGATACCCTGACAAATAGATCCCTGCAGAGGGTGAAGTCAGCTCTCCTGAAGTCCAGGATTGTAAGCTTACTATACGTCATCTTAGGTACCCTTACAACCTTAAATTCAACCATTTCATGATCACTGCAGCCGAGACTGCCCTTGAGCCTCACTTCACTCACCAGCTCCTCCTCAAGGACAAAGTCCTGGACAGCACTTTTCCTTGTAGGTTCCTCTATCACTTGGATGAGAAAGTTATCTTCAACGCACTCCAGGAACCTCCCAGATTGCTGGTGCCCTGATTTGTTGTCCTTCCAACAGATATATACGTGATTGAAATCCCCCATTAGGGGAACTTGTGAACTTGGAACTGCTCTTATCTGTTTATAAAGGGCCTCATCCTCCAGGTCTTTCTGGTCAGGTGCTTGTAGCAACCTCCCACTGTGATCTCCCCTTTCCATGGTTTCCCTTTGATCCTCACCCATAAGCTCTCTGTTAGTTCTTCCCTCCCTAGATGGAGCTCCATGAATTCAAGTTGGTCTTTGATGTAGAGGGCAACATCCCCTCTATTTCTTACTTCCCTGTCTTTCTTAGAGATTCTGTACCCATTTGTCCCTACATGTCAGTTGTGAGAACCATCCCACCACGTTTCATTGATACCAATAACATCATAACCCTGCAAGCACACATAGACCTGAAGCTCTTCCTGCTTGTTCCCCATACTCTGTACATTAGTATAAAGGCATTTAAGACTGGCCCCTATTGAAGTTGGTCTATCAACTTGAGTTCCATTGTCATTCACATCAGGGATTCTCTTCCTGCCTGTGGTTTATTTCCAGACTCAGAGTATATATTGTTATAATTGGCCATCACCTGGAATGGATTGTGGATCCCTCCCCCCAACAAACCTAGTTTAAAGCCCTCCTCACTAGATCAGAAAGCCTATGGCCAAAGACATCCTTCCCCTTTTCTTATAGATGTACCCCATCAGCCCCGAGAAGACCAGATTTCTCAAAGGCATTCCCATAATTTATATAGCCAAATCCCTGTCCATAGCAACACACCCTCAACCTTTCCCTCAACTTTCTTTATTCTGTTGGCCCTTTCAAACCCCTTCCCTTTAACTGAGAGTATTGACAAGAAGATAACCTGTGCTCCTGAGTTCTTCACCGTTTCTTCCAGGGTCTTGTAATTCCTCTTGAGGTTCTTTAGGTTATTCACTGCTGTACTGGTGCTGCCCACATGGAGCAGCTGCAATGGATAGTAATCAGTGGGGCACACAAGGTCTGATAACCTCTCTGTGATGTCCCTCATGCAGATCCCTGGTAAGCAGCATACCTCTCTAGACAGTGGGTCAAGGTAGCAAATGGGTGCCTCAGTGCTCTCAGAAGAGTCGCCCACCAGCATCACCTGTTGCTTTTTCTTGGTTGCACTGATTGTTAAATGGCAGGGAACTGGTTTGACTACCTTTCCCATGTCAGAGAACTTGCCAGTCATAGGCTCATTTCCATTCTCAGTCTGCAGAGCTGTGAATCGGTTCTGAAGGGGCACCTCAGTTTTTGAGGGTGAACTCTTCATTCTTCCAGATTTTGCCTTCACAAGTTGCCATTCCTCACTATTGCTACCTGTTCTGTTGTTTGGGTGTGCTGGTGCAGAAGTTGAGGACTTTTTGGCTATTGTTGTATTATGCGCATGCGGGCTGGCGGGATGTGACGCGATAGGTCCTCTATTCTGCTACGTCAGTAAAAAAAGGGACGTACACAAAGGGCATGGGGTATATAAGTGTACGCCACGTGATAATAAACGCCATTTGCTGTTCATCATATTGGTGTACACCTTGGTGAGTGGCCAAGCTACGGTCTCCCAGAAAAAAATGAACAGATCACGTAACGTTCACTGCAACAGGCTATAGGCTGTGGGTTTGATACAGACTGCCCTTAAAATCAGCTATCTCCATTTCTACTTCCCTGATGCTTTGCAGTCTTCTGACAGTTTCCTGCAGTTCAGCAACCTGCTGCAGAAGATCCTGTACCTGGGCACACCTCTTGCAGATTAGAGTGGCCCCTGCTTACTCCTGAGCAGAGAGCTCAAGGCATTTGTTGTAGACTGAGGTCGAGGTCTGCATCCAGTAGCATCTGTCTGGGTGGAAGCAATGATTCACTCTGGAGTGAATGATGCTCGACCCCCTGACAGAGCAACTGTCTTTGTTCTGCGAGTACTCACCATGGTTGGTCGGTTTGTTTTGGTTGTTTTTGGTTTTGTGCTTTTGTTTGGGTTTCCCCCCCTGAGGGCCAACCGGAGAGGCGGCTGCTGTCTGGCTGTTTGCTTGACTGTGATCTTCCGGGACCCTCGTTTAAATCGCCCGCGAATTCCCGCTTCTCAGCTTTTACCCGGGAGACTGCCGGCTTCTGCTGAGTCTCTGGGTCAGGGGAACTCCCTGTCCGCCCCAAAAACCCTCAAAAAAAAGAGAGGGCAACTCCTCAGCCACAGCCCCTTACCAAGCAGCGGCTGCCTGGCTGCTGGCTTGACATTTGGGTGTTCAAAAATAGTTTTCTGTGCTAGTTCCAGATTGGATCTATATCAGAATTTACAGAATAATCAGACAGTGTCTCCAGCGTATGTCATCAAAAGTTTTAGGTTTTATAGAACATATGTAACACCAAAAAGCCACAGTGGTGGAATTAATTTAATGAGTTTCAATGAGCTTTGTTAAAAAATCCCCAAATACACAGCCTTACACTTCAGGACTGATATTAAACGCAGACAGCTAAAGATATGCAGACTCCATGGATTTTTCAGTCTCTCTGTGATATAAGAAATCTTATTTTGATTTAAGAAAAAAAAAAACAAAACACCCTAACTTTGAGGACTCCTTCTCCCTGGAAGTCATTTTCCATGGAGTGAATTGCACCATATTAAATCAATCTGGTGGAGGTACAGCCTCCATTGTCATATGTCTGCAGTTCACACTGATAGATAAGCTGCACACTGACAATGGAAGATTATATTAATATTTAAAAACCCACCATAACACCTTATTAGATTCTAACGATATATGACATCCACAATCAGAATCTTAATCTTCCCAAATTGGAGGCACATTCTGATTATTTTCTAAAATCAAGTACACAAGAATTTGTTCAATAACATATCAGGAAAGACATATGTGAAACTTCCATAAAGTACTACAGAGGAAGAAAGCAGAGACTGACAGTATGCAACAACTAGACACTTACAATTTACTACTAAATAAAAGATGAAACCATTATCAAAAACATCTCTTTGTTGAACTTTTCTTAACAGTCAAAAATATTCATGCTTCTTGGAGTAAAATATATAATAGATCTATGGACACACACCAAGCCAGGGAGAATCAGAAACTGAACAGACAAATCTTTATTATTTAGGTAAAACTCAAATGTTTACCATATAAATAGCAACATCTTTGTAATAGAGAGAAAGCAAGTCATGGTGATTTGTGTTTATTTGCTTAATTTGCCTATTTTTTTAGGAAGTGCTGTTTCATCTTATTTTTTGTACTCAACCTTTTCCATTTCCCTGACTGTAACTGGCAAAAAGTTTGCTAAATCAAGTGAACAATAAACACCAAAATCAAAATTCAGCAAGGAAAAAACCTCAGATTCCTGAGGAATCTAAATAAGTATTCTATCAATCAGCATGATTATAAGTCCAAAACAGGAAATAAATAGGTCACTAACCCATCAGCATAGTTTTACTTCAATAGTCCATTTAAAGCTTTAATAGTGTTTCATCACCAAAAGCTGACAAGTTGAGGTATTAAAGTTGTTTGGATGTCCATGGTGAAATGAAGTGAATATACCAAGAAGTGAATGGTTCTTTTACACTTATTTAGAGAGTGGAACCACAGAGTTTTAAATTGAGGATGAACAGTGATATGCTTTACAAAACCTTGTTTAACAGAATTTTTGTTCTTCTAATTAACCCCAGGCCCCCTAAGTTGAAGAAGATAAATGTGCAAAGAGAAGTAGTGCTTTTGCCAGCTGTCTGTAGGCTTCATTTCTGTGTCTGATTCTGACCTCAATCAGATCATTTTTATGCCAAAACCAATTAAAAGTGCTCAAGGGAATCACTTCTACCCTACTTGCGTAAAAAATGCAACAACCTCTAAAAATGTGGATGCTTCCCTGATCTGTGACTTCCAGAGGAATTAACAAATATAGGCCAGATGATGTGCTACACCAGCACAGGAATAGTAAGCATTTGGAACTGCATTTTTTCGTCTAATGTCAGGGAATGAATTTCCTTACATGGAAGAAAGAAAACTCTGTACCCTTCCTCCATCAGATGTGTAGCATATCTGCCCTTTAATAGCAGAAGATAGAGTGGAAGAGTAATTACAACTGCTTTTAACTTGTTCTTCTTTCACAGTAGAGAAGTACTGCTGGCTATCACAATTTTTTAGGAGGCAGCAATTTGCAGGAAGGCCTGAAAATTATTGTAAGCTTTTTGAGAACTTCAGTGGGGCTGGAGGAGTGGAATAGGAGGTGGCAAAAATTATGGGTAGCATTCAGCTTCCACCATCTTGTACATTCTTTTCATGTGGTGCAGGGGATAACTGCACTGGCGGAGCATTTGGCATGTGTTGTCCTGCTTGCTTGAGGTTCTCAGGAATAGTTTTTCAAGATCTACAGCTATAGATGACTTGGGATCTATATGAGATATAACTGTTTATTTCTTTGCTGCAGTGTATGGTTCAGACTAAATATGCTTTGCACAGATTTTGAAGAAGTACAGACTTCTGCCAGCAGACTGGAATCATAGAATGGCTTAGATTGGCAGGGACCTCAAAGATCACCTAGTTCCAACCCCTGTAACATAGGCAGAGACACCTCTTACTAGACCAGGTTACCCAGAGCCCCATCCTATCTGGTCTTAAATATTTCCAGGAAGGAGGCATCCTCAACTTCTCTGGACAACTTTTTCCAGTACCTCAGCACCCTCACAGCGAGGAATTTCTTTCTAAAATCTAAACTAAATCTACCTTCTTTTATCTTGAAACTATTCCCAGTAGAGTCCCTTGTAAATGGTCCCTTTCCATGTTCCCTGTAGACTGTACAGGTATTGAACAGCTGCTGTAAGGTCCCTGTGGATCCTACTCTTCCTCAGAGTGAACGGCTCCAATTACCTCAGCCCAATACAGGGAGCCCTCTGATCTTCCTTGTGGCCCTCCTCTGGATGCATAAACAGCTCTATGTCCTTCTTATATTGGGAGCTCCAGAAATGAAGGCAATACTGCTGGTGAAATCTCACAAGAGTAGAGTAGAAGGGGAGGATCACCTCCTTTGACCTCCTGGTGACACTTCTTTTGATACAGCCCAGGATATGGTTGGTCTTCTGCATTGCAGTCATGCATTGCCAGCTTGGGTAGAGATTCTCATCTAAACAAAACCCTGAAATCCTTCTTCACAGGGCTACTCTCAATCCATTTACAACCCGTCATGTATTTCTGCTTGGAATCGTCCCAACCCAGGTGTAAAACCTTACACTTGGACCTAATGAATATCACACAGTTTGCAAGGGTGCAGTTCTCAAGATTGTCAATGTCTCTCTAGACAGCCTCCCTTTCATCCAACATGTTGACCATACCACAAAACTTGGTGTCATCCACAAATTTGCTGAGGGTGCACTCAGTGCTACTGTCCATGTCACTGATGAGATGTTAAACATCACTAGACACACAACAGACCCCCGAGGAACTCCACTCATAACTGTCTCCACTTGGACATCAAGCCATTTATCACAACTCTTTGAATTGATTATCCAGCCCATTTCTTATGCACCAAGAAGTCCATCTGTCAAATCTATGCCTCTGTATTTTATAGACAAGGATGTCATGCAGTGTCAAATGCCTTGCCAAGTTCAGGTACGTGATATAACTTACTTTATCCTTATCCACCAAAGCTGTAAAGTGGTTGTGGTAGGCTACCAGATTTGTCAGACACAATCCACCCTTAGTGAAGCCATGCTGGCTGTTACAAATCACATCCCTTTTTCCCATGTGCCTTAGCATATGTAGTTTCCAGGAGGAAATGCTCCATGATCTTGCCAGGCACAGAGGTGAGACTAACTGGTCTATAATTCCTCAGGCCATCCTTTTTAACAAGCGGGTTATGTTTCTTCTTTTGCAATTGGCAGGAACTTTAGTGGACTGCCATGATTTCTCAATTATGATGCATATTGAAGTTAACTAGAAATAACGTTTTAAAATGTACTTCTAGGTAGCTGCAACAAGAAAAACTTTCTAGGAAAGCATCTAGATATTCTTACTAGCAGACATGAACACAAAAGTTGCTTGACATGCTCCATGTACAACAGCATTTACTACAACCAGCAAATTACACAAATCAAAACTCAATTGTTTGCACTTCTAGCAAATCACCACCTCTTGGACTCTTCAATAGTTGTAAATACTTCAAATAAAGGTGGTTTTTACAGCATACCATGCAAGTCATCACATGTAAATTATGGAGAATGCAAATTATATATGCCCTAAAATGTGCCTGACAGCCTAGAAAAAAGATTGAAAATTGAAAAATATCCTTACTGCATGTAGGAAAGTTGAATCGCATTTCCTTCTGGAAAGGAAAGATAGTCTGAAAATTCTGTTTAGGTAGATTTTGTTAACATTTTAATTCCTTCCCAACCCCAATGCCTCACTGTCTTGTTACATTGTGACCTAAAGCTGGCAAAGGCACATTGTCTCCTATGAGAAATATTCTTGCATTGGAAATTCTCCATAAATTCTTAAAAATGGAACTCAGAAGAAGTTTTGTTAATATGCATTTTCCTCACATGTGAATCTACTTTTTCAGTTTTACACATATATACATAATTTGCAATAAGTATGAATATCAGCATTTGTATTAAAAAATGGTTTAATATGATGAAATATTGCCATACTTTTTTCAACATATGTACACATTTTGACATATAAAAGCACACAGATTCAAATTCCATTTTTTATTTCACATCAGCCTTTTTACAGTAAAATGGCTGTTGAAACAGATTCATAAATCAACTACTCATGCATGAACAAACATGATTTTTTATTTAGTGAACAAGTAAAGAATAGTTTAAAACAATAGGGAAAACCACATTGGCTATGTAAATAATGTAAATGCCTTATGGGTAAAGGAAAAAATTATTTTAAGGAATTGGGTTATGGTCTACTTCAGAATGACCAACCTATTTAAGTCTTGCCAATTCAAATATTGCAGACCATATACAATTCAGTTGGGAAAAAACAATTAATTTCCTAATGCTTATACTTCATAACAGTTGCAGAATTTCAACAATGCTTCTGTATCAGTTCAAACTCCACGCCAATGAAGTTTTAACTGCAAAGACAAAAGCTCGATCATCATGGATATTGGAAGAATTCTGCTACCTCAGCATTAGTGTTATTTAGAATAATCAAAGGTCTCCTCTTTGCAAAAAAAAATTCTTTGACAGCATTGACCAGCCTGAACTTTCTCAGAATTCTTTGTATCTATGTATCTGAGTTTCTGCTATGCTTTTGTTTGGAAAGCTCTTTTTGACAGCACATGAAAATACCCTTTTCTGTAATTCATTTGTAAGCAGGAAAAGATACTGTTGCAGTTTAAAAATTAGCAATTTTTCAAGTGTTAATTTTGTTGCTTTTATGCTGAAAAAGCATTTTGTTTTGAAACTGGAGGTAGCTTTCCTAGCAGACCCCTGGGTCAGTGTCCTGACCCTACAGCTGATTGGTGGACAGTCTTTAAAATGGAATGTACTTCCTGTTTTCTTGCCTTTTCTCTGGTCTGTCTTGTAAGACAGATAGCTCAGCTGAGTCAAGAAGCTCCTCCTGCCACCCCCTCACCACCAACTCCCCCTCCACCCACCAGGGTGATGGGGGTGAGCAAAGGCTCTCAGTCTACCTGCCACGGAAGGATGGAATGCAGAAGAAGCTTAGCTGGGCTCCAGAACTGCCATGGGAGCAACTACAGCCCTCTGTGGCCTGAGAGCTTGAATGCAGTAGGCCAGCACCAGCTCGTCTTGGCTCCTGGCAGTGGGCTGAAGAGAAGGGCAGCTCCTACACACTTCTCTCAGCTGGATCACCTTTGAAGATGCCAGACAGTGGTGAGTACTTGATCCTCTCCCTCCCATGGAGCCTTATCTACAGGGGAAAAGAAAAGAGTGGAGAAAGCCCTGTAACAAGCCCCTGAAGAAGGCCTATTTACCACAACAGGCATTGCCCCACATAACCAGTGCCATATTGCCTCTGTGTCCACCAAGATGCTGTAAGCTCTGCTACTGAGAGACTGAGAGAAGCCTCTGGTTGAGAGAGAGATCATCAAGTACCAATCTTCTGAGCCTTTGGCAAAAAGAAAGAGACTGAGAATCTGTTGTATTCTTACATCTGATGCTGTTATTGTCTCAAAGAAGAGCTTCCAAGCTGAGGGGAGCTATAAGCAAGCCTAAGATGTCAGGGAGGGCTGAAGGACCAGAATAGAAACTATTACACAAGCATCAAATGTGTATTTTCTGCTGAATTTCTTCTGTCTGCCCCCACCCTGCCCTTGCCCTTTTCTTCTAGAAGAGGGGTGCAATTGTGTGTGGCAGCTTTATGGTTATGAGTGTTGGTGTACACTCTCTTTTTTCCCAGGCTCTCATCTAAAGCCCAAAAATGATGTGTTTGCTGTCTCCTATTTCTCTCAGAGTATGTATAAAGACTTATGTTGACACATCATGAGAGAACAGGTACATTAAGGTTTATTGTTAAATACATGCAAAAATAATAACTGCTGACTATTTGTCAGAACACCTCTAAAAAACCAGACAGTTCCTGAATCTCTAATAGCTAGTTATTTAAAATCTCTGATAAAATGTACTTGTTAGATTGATCTGCGATTACCCATTAAGTGAATTAGTAGCATCACAGTACACAGAAACTTAATGAATATTACAAAGAATAACATAGTTTCATGAGATTTTCTTTGTTGTTTTGCAGAAATTTAAAAGAATATGAAAGGAATTTGTAACCTAAGATTTTCTGATAACTTCTGGGTGATTTAATTTAGAGGAAAATCGAATTATTTTGTTTGTGAATTATACAGGGTTTTGTAGCTATGTTTTATTTAACATAAAATGTTAGAAAAGAGAAACTGGTATACTGAAACACTTAAGTTAGACTTTTAAAAATTTCCCAAATTTACAAAATATATAAGTTAGAGAAACATCTGATTATTAAAGTAACTCTTCAGACAATAATATTACTGACCTAGTATACTACAGAAGATGCATATTTTTATATCCAGCATTCTCTCTGGCTTTTATTATTTTATTTTTTCTAAAAAAACCCTTGTTCTAGGTTAGGAAAAATGTGTTTTGATACCACCTTTTCTTTCCTTTTGTTCCCAAAGAATATCTGTTCTGTTTTAGATTGTGAGGGGAGACAAAAAACCGCACCCCAATAATCTTTTCTGCCCTTAGAAAGGCCACAGCAATTGCAGCTAATGACCCATTTGGGTAAACAAAAAATGTTAGGAAACCTAGGCCCTTGGAGTTGCCTGGAGTTGTATTTGTGATGTTGTGACTGGTTTAGAGGGAGGGTGCAGGTGGTGTTCTTGTTTGCTCTGCACCCCAATAAAAGACACTGCTCGGGGGTGAGCAGTCTCTTAGCTCTTCCCTTTTACCTTTCCCAGAGACCTACAGGGCTGCTGAGTGGCCCCGGCCAACCCCCTTTACCAGAGTTGGAGTGCTGCAAGATTGGACACTGTTGACCACCCAGAGCTGGGCATGTTGGAGGGGAGGCAGGGGTGTGGTGTCAGGACACTCTGTCCCCCAACCACCAAGTGCTGATTCCTCTCCACATTGAGTGGAACAGAATCGCCCTGATCACAGCAAGCCTGAAGATGCTGAAGTGGTGAGCTAAAAAGAGAGAGAAAAGCCCTGAAAGCCAGAGACCCTGAAGTATGGGGGATGTCCTTGTTCATTTGCCTTGTTCATTTGTGTGTTTTCTCCACATGGCTGGGCCACCCTGATTTACAGAACAGCAGGAATAGAAGCTAGTGTCACAGCTTGCCACTCATGATGAGACTGGCAATGCTTGAGTTAGTGGGAGTATGGATCCTGGAAGGCATATCCTGTTTCAGCTTGGCAGGACTATCCGTGCAAGAAAGGTGAAAGAGTTATAGCCCTCATATCTTTGGCAGAATGTTGGGAAATTAGGATTTGAAGTTTCCTGGGGTGGGTATCCCCTGTTGTGCTGCTGTACTCTATGTTTGTCCCTCTCACCAGGGGACCCAACCTGAAACCAAAGATTGCTACAGAATGTTTTGGCTGTTTCTCTTTTCTCAGAATGTGTCTAGTGGCATTTTGATGGAGTTTCTGTTTTGTTAGTGTTACCTGCTTGGGCCTTTTCTTCTTTCTGTGCTTGGATATAGATTCAATAAACCCTTTTATTTCCCCCAAGCTGTTTTCTCTTGCCTAAGAGATTCTATCCGAGACCCCTTGAGACCTGGTTAACTTTTTGTTTTCTTTTTTGGAGTGTTCTTAACTTGGGACACCCGTGTATATCTAGTTTTCATGTACGTTTCTATTTTTTTTTTTTGAGCTTAGTTCTTTATGTTAATCAGGATTAGTTGCCTTGGCATTAAAGGAAGAATAATTTAGATTTATGTTTTAATCTCTTCTGACCTTAGTAGCCAGTTAGGCAGCAATTATTCAACATTTCTCTTAAAAAGTTCAGCAGGGCACCAAGTGAATGTAACTGGCAGCAGGTTGAAAAAAAAAGGGAGTAATATTTTTTTTCATATAACGAAAATTTAAATCATGAAGCTTACTATCACAGAGCATTGTGAAAATACAAATTTTAAACAAGATAAAGAAGGTAATAGCCATAATTCATGTTTTTGAAACAGCTGCCAGTCAGAAGCATTGGAGTCACTTGAGAAACCAGAGGATATGCTAAAGGGCAGCATCATTTCATAGTTACACTCTTCTAAATGTCCTCTGCTGACACTGTCATGGTCTGAACATTGTCACAGGCTCAGTTTTGCTCTGACTTGAAGAACTGCTCTCTTGCTTTTGTTGTAGCTCTTGAAATTAAATGCAGAAATATGTAGGTTTGGACAAGGGATAATGGATTCAAGCTTCAGCACAGGACATTCCATCTCAACGTGAGGAATAATTTCTTTAATGTAAGGGTTACAGAGCACTGAAACAGGTTCCCCAGAGAGGTTGTGGAGTCGTCTTCTCTGGAGACTTTCAAGACCCATCTGAATGTGTTCCTATATAATCTGCCCTAGATTTGGTCCTGCTCTGGCAGGGAGGTTGGACTTGGTCTTCAGAGGTCCCTTCCAACCACTAACATTCTGTGATTGGTTCTGCTCAGCCACCATGCTGGATGAGTGTTAAAGCATTTCAGATGAGAGACAGAAAAGCTAAGTCATTCAAACAATGGAATAGTTTATTAAACTAGTGCAACAAGTTTAACTTGTAGTGAGTGGGATGTGAGGTAATTCCACCTGCAAACACCACTGAATACTGATCTGGATGAATAACATACCCCCTTTTTAAGTACCTGTGTTTGCTATAATATCTAATGGTTTTGTACAGCACTTGAATCGGCATTTAACCAAGTCTTGTAACAAGACTGTGTTTTCTTATAGGTACTGCTAAACTATGGAATATTACTTCCTATAGCTATGGAGACCTTTGCTCTCATTAGTGCTGCTATTCCATTTGACTGTAACCCTGAATAATCTTTAAAGAATGTTTTTAGTCATGGGCCCTTCACCTTCTGGTGATTTCATCCAGATACAATTTCCACAGGCTTTACTGGGTTAGACAGAATAAAAGAAGGAACCATCTGAATAAAATAAAATGTCACCATTAAATTGGCTTTTGTAGCTTAAAGTATAATGTAATGATATTTTTCCAACAGCTGCTTTCAGTTGAATTTCAGGTTTTGAAAACCCTTTGCATCTGATTCAAGTAATAAAATGCAGGTTGTGTTACTTCCTCCTTCTGTGTTGTATACAATAAGCAAAACGTCGTTACTTTACATGTAACTGGTGGTCATTAGGAATTTTTACTGTATGTTAACATTATTTGCTGACCTTAACATTTGATGAATGAGTCACCCAACAAAATTCTTATTTAAAAACCAAGGGGTGGATGGATGTTATTTTGGAATTAAACAATTTAATATTTGCTTTGAATTTCTGCTGCTTGCATAATTTTATAATATGCAACTTATTCTTTGTATTTTAATTTCTTTCCATTCTTACAAGTAGATTGGAATAAAATGAGTGCAATTCTACATATCTTCATGTGTTTCCTTTTATCCCAAGAGATTTGAGTTAGAAGAAACTAGGCAAAGGTATCACTTCATCAAGCACTGAAGTACAGCCATCCCTGAGGTAAAATGTAAGAAATGCTTGTCAGTGTATACAAACAATATGCAAGAATCTTAGACAAGGAAGGAAGAACATGCATACCCTTAGGAACTTAGTGAGAAAAAAATCAACCCTGAGGCTGAAGTAATATCTCATAGTCCTGTAGCATTAATTTTTTGTGAGGCTCAGTCTTCAAGATATATTCCTTGCTATTATTGCTAACATGGTAAATATTGCACAAAACATTGAGTATATTTTAAACAAACAAGACAAAGAGTTTAAAAGAGAAACTGTTCCAGAAAATGAATGTCAGGCTCGGGAAGGAATCCAGTTCTTCCACCTGCCTCTTCTGGTTTTTCTACCCCCTCCATTGATCACAGAATCACAGTATCACAGAATGGATGGTGTTGGAAGGGGCCTCTGAAGATCATCTAGTTCAACTTTCCTGCTAAAGCAGAATCACACAGGAACAATTCCAGGAAGGATTTTAATGTCTCCAGATGAGTCTCCACTACTTCTCTCAGCAGTGTTCTGCCATTCGTGAAATTAAGTGTATTCACGTATTTAGAAGGAAACTTCCCGTGTGCCTGTTTGTGACCATGGCCACATGTACTGTTGCTGAGCACAACTAAGTGTGACCCCCTCCTTCTGACATTTAAGCATCTATAACCATCGATAAGATCTCTACTTAATCTTCTTTTCTTCAGACTAAAGGCACCCAAGCTACTCAGCATTTCCTCATAAGAGATGTTCCAGTCCCCTCATCACATTCTTAGCTCTTTGCAGAGCTAAGAGAACTGGACAGAATACTTCCCATTCATCTCTCTGGCCATGATGGCACATTGCTGTCTTGTGGTCTGCCTGCTGTCCTGGCCATGACGGCACATTGCTGTCTCATGATCAACCTGTGGTCCACCAGGACTCCCAGGTCCTTTTCCATGCAGCTGCTTTCTAGCAGGTTAAACCTTAACCTGAATGGGTACATGGGGTTGTTCGTATTCTCAGATGCAGAGCCCTACGCTGGCTGATGTGTCCCTTGGTTTGTAGAGAACTCATTAACATGGGTTTCGATTCTTTACATCAGCCAGTAAACAAGCAAACAGAAACTTATTGTTCAGTAAAGTCAAGGTGAATGAGGAACAGAGAGAGACTAAAGAAGGTAAATGAGGCAGAATGCAAGAAGGTGTGAACAAATGCAAGATATGAGTTGGAACAGTAGTGGAACAGGAATGATCAGCAGGGTCCAGAAAAGGGGAAAAGGAAGAAATTAAGAAGGTGCGTGAGACAGAATGCAGAAAGACCGTGGAGTGTGTGAAATATGAGAAAAAAAAAATAAAAAATTCTCAGTTTGATTCCTTATGTCACTTTTGACCCAAACTGTTGAAATGAGAAGCATAAAGCAGCCCTGTTTTCATGGAGATCAACTTATCTGTTGAGGTGATGTTTCTCTTGTTTTTCCTGTTACCTGGTTTTCTCTGGAGAGCATGACAGGTCAATATTAGTTCAGGTCCTTCAAAATGAGTTGATGCATTTTGGAACACCATCAGTATTTCACTCCAGAGGGAATGAATGCCACTGCTTTAGGCAATCTCCCTATAGAAATCCAGTTTTTATTGTGATTCAGCTATCCTCATCTTAGAAATAGCTGACACACAAACCTTAAAATGAGACAGTAGCATCCCTAAAAGAGTACTTCAAGGAACCTTTCATGACTGCAGCTTTAATTAGGCATTAATAACTGCTGAATGACTGCTTATCCTACACAAAGTATGAGGATTTCAGTGAGAGAATGCAGGTTCTAGGAAAAATATAAATGTTTTTCAGATTTAACAGATTTTAAAAAAATAATGTAAAACATGGTTTTGTTCCACATCTCACTCTAGCTTTTGTTTACATGTACTCATAATGACAGAAGGTTAATTATAACCAAATAATATCTGTATTGCATTGGAATCATTATCAAAAATTAGTATTTGTCTCAATGACATGAAGACAATAAACTCCTGAGAATCCTGTGAGTTTTACCAAACTTTCACAAAATAATCTATGTAATATATTCTATTGTTAACAAGTATATGTATGTAGTTCTTATATTAATAATTAATGTGACTTGAAAAAAAAATTGTCATAGAAGGTTTGAAAATAAAGCAATTCAACTTACCAAACTATTCCTGTATAATTATAACTATTTGAAGTAAGGCGAATGAAATAGCGTATGAATGTGCTACAACTATTTTCATTGAAGTATTAAGAGCACAGGAAATTACACATATATCTGCTCAAAGCCAGCCTCTTAAACACCTCCCTCTTAAAAAGCAAGCCTTTGATCTCTTAGCCATTGTCAAGTGGTTTTACTCATTTTGGCTGAAATAGAGTTGACATTTTTTCATGGTAGCCCCTATGGTACTATGTTTTGGACTTGTGAGCAAAATGATGATGTTCCTGTTGTGGCCGAGTACATGCAGGTACTATATACTACGTGATAATATCTATAGGTACTATATACACATACCTGTACAGTACCTGTACATCAAGATCTTCTGTTTCACATGCTGTACTGCCAGAAAGAAGGTTGAGGGTATAATAAGTAGCTGGGAGAGGAAAGAGTTGGAGAAGCTGACTTAAACTGTGAAAAGGACTATTCCATACTATATGATATCATGTTCAACAATAAAATCTGAGGAAAATTTTTCCAAGTGGCTGGCATCACTCATTTTTCTTAGGATTCCTATTTTTTCCTTTTTTTCCCCCCATTCCCTATTTCCTATTAAACTATATCTCAGACAATGAGTTCCTCACTTTTGCCCTTTTGCTTGCCAGAGGTAGTAACCCCCCACACCAGGGTTATAAATATTTCCACTGATCAGTGGGAGTATTCTGGTGTTTGAGAATTACTGATGCTGATTATGCTCATCATGCACAGAAAAAACTCAAATCTCCTTCCTTGCAATGACTGGATTTTTTCATAATCTTCATATTAGTATGAGTACTCATCATTATAAATTATAATTACCAAATAAACCTTACCCTACAGTTTGCTGATTGTTTCCTTTAAACACTTGCAGTACTTCCAGGTCCTGCTGTGATGGTCCATTGCCACAAAAGAGGATAAATCACATCATGCTAATTTATCTTTATGTAGGTTTTGTACTTTTTAACCGTAAGACAGTCAGACTAAACAAAATGTCTCTTTTCTTTAACCAATAGAGATTGAAGCTTTGCAAATTCTCACTTCAAGTCACCAGGTTAATGGTGTATTTAGTAAGGGTCACTGTCAAAATACTATTGGTTGAAAGAACATCTCGCAAGAGAGATAGCCTAAATATCTGGAAAAAGATTTCAGATATTAACACTCTTAGAAGAAAATCAGAGTTCTCAGACTAATTTTTCACTGATTTCTTTTCACTATGTTCTAGGCCAAAAGGCTTAAATTCTGAAAATAAAACATCCAGAACTAATCAACGCTCTTTACCTATATCACTATCCTTTTTTCTATTAGTTTTTGTTTCAGTATAATGTTTTCAAAAAACAACACAACAACAACAAAGAAAAGAAAAATCACAACAATGTAACGAAAATCAAGAGAGTTAAAAGGTTCTGTCATATAGCTCTGCTTCTTCTAGTGATCCACAGTACATACAGATTTCTTCCCTAAGTAGTTTGAGCTGAAGGGATATCAGAATGGAAACTTTCACCCAAGGCTCCAGAGGCCCTTGGCTGGTGGAAAGAAATCTCCAGTCTTCTTGCCTGAAGAACACAGATTGCATCAGGCAAAACAACAAACTCAACAGATTACTTGAGAGATCAGCTTGTACAAGATTCTCTGTCTCTGCACTTGTGCACCACACAACAATCTGTCTTATCCTTTGCTTTAGGGATGGTTCAACTGTCATCAGCAATGACACATTCCTCTTGGAATTACCTGGGAGAAGCTAACATTTTCCTCATGCAAAAAACCTCTTCATAAAGTTCCTGACAACTTCTGTGCAAAATCATCTTGAAAATACTGAGGAAAGACACTGCTAACCAATGAATGTTGATTTAGCAGTCAAGTGATTATTAATTGTATTATTACAGCTGCTGATATTATGGAGGATTATATGAGCGATTTTTCTGGAAAACAACATCTGCAGAAAATGCCTTCCTTGTGATCAACTAGACAAAACTCTCCACAGGTGTTAAAAATGACATAATACTGTCTGTAGCACCTAACCTTGTCTGTTTAAAGAAATAAAATATAGTTGCCCCATTGCAAATGGATGTAATGAATCAGAAATTAAAGAACTCAAAGAGGGGAAAGGATTGATGGTGGATGTTAAAACCTTCTGTCTGTGTATGTGTCATATTTTTATGTATACATATTGAAGGTTTTTTTTTCTCCATGCCTTTCTGCTGTTATAAATGAGATGGCAATTTACTGCAACTGAAGCTTAGAATATCTTTTCTCACCTATGAACACATCCTGCAAGAAGGTGTCTGATGTCATTCTACCTGGCCCAAAGCTTATATTCTGATCAAACAATCTGAACTTTCCCCAGAACAAAGATTCTGATCCCAAGCCCACTGAATAATTGGAATATGGAAAACCAATTTCTAATGAGTTTCAGTGAGGTTTAGACAAAATGTAGAGGAAAAATAATGGAGAACAAAATGCACATAAAAAGTTCCTTTTGAACTTTCTGTTTTTGCTTCTGTACTTTCTATTTTTCTTTCTGTGCTCCTGCACAAAGGAATCTGACCAAGTAATGCACCACTACTTATTCCTTTCTGTTAGCACAACTTTGTTTTTATCTCAGTGAATGCCCCTCATACTTATATCTCTTCTATTTATTCTCTTGCCCTAAGATATGCCTTCAATAACCACAGTTAATTCAGTGGCTATGAGTCAGTGGAGAATATTACATTTTATCTGATTTAAAGCTTCTGTAATGTGTCACTGCTTCTCAGATGGTCTCTTACATAACTAACCATGATGGTGTCTCTTACAGGCATGGATTTGGAAATAGAATGCTGTTGCATGACCCTCACTTGACACACTGACCTCCATTTATGAGTTCACCATTAATGACTACTCTCCACATTTGGTTATTGTTGATAATTGGCATTCAGATTTCTCTAGTTTCTCTCTGAACTTGTGATTGGTATTTGTGAAAGTGTAATATACCAAATGTCTCATTGAAGTTATACATTATTTGATAGCATGACCCTGTTGAAGGAATTTTCTTTAAAAAATATTCCGCAGATGTATATTTTGGACCATGTAAATCAATTGCTTCTGAGGCTTCCCTCCAAAATGGGATTAACAACACACTTCTAGTTCAAAAGCACTCTTCTGTTTCTAAATTCTTATTTCTGAAGAACTGACAGAGAAGCAAGACCCATGAGAATATTAATAATTCTGTCATCAAAGCAAGTTCAATTATTTCATTTACAAGACCTGCAGACACCCTTGAAATGATGATGAGAAAACAAAACAATGAAACAGGGCTCATAAAGTTGGCACCATGAAAGAATGCTATGCAAGCTTTGAGAGGCATGTGAGCAAGTGACATCGATTCCAGAATATTGCAACAGCAAAGTGATTAACTCCACTATAATAATAATGTTCTTTTAATGCATCTTTCAAGGGTGTAATTATAACTAGTATTACTAAAGTGCCAGCTGAGACCTATTAGTCCTTGTACCATGTGCTATGCTACAGACACAGTAAAAAGGAGCTACTTCATACTATTACAGGATCAGGATACATGTTATGCCCTGAATGTCTGTCTCAGTTTGTGTGGGTAAGGCATATGCTAAATGAAGGACTGTGGTAAACTTTAGCTAGTTCAGGGTCTGAAAACTAGGAGGTCGAGGCTTCACTTTAGAGCAACCTTGCACTGCTGCAGAATGAAAGAGGGATTTTTCCCACTCCTTTTTTCATATGTTTCACTGAGACTGAGAAAGATGTTAATTTTACTTTTTTGATCATGGCAATTATACAGTAATGTTCACTTTTCTAAAGCTTGCAGACAAATGCTGTGAGGTTAAGCCCTAAATGTTTTCATATATCAAAAAATAACGAAAAGAAGTAAAAAAAATCCTCCAAAGGGATTATTCAAGGACCTGGTTAGTCTGCCAAAAAATTCAGCTGGGTGCCTGATCCTCTGCTGTTTAAAAAGCTCATAGTCTTATGAAAGGTAATAGCTATTCTCATTTGTGCCAGCTGGGGATCTAGCCCATGAGGCCATAAAGCAAACAGTGCAAAAATATCCAAATGAACTAAATATAATCATTTAAGCTATTTCCAAGGGCTCCTAAACTATTTAAATAAAGTCTGAATTGAGAGCAAGAACATAATTAGGTCTATTCGCATCACATTTAATCTTATCAATGATACGAGCTATTGTACTCTTTTCTGTTTTCATTGTTTTCAGGCTTGACTCGCTTTTTGTTGTACACTTGCCAGAGGTTTGATGGCACTGCTGTCCTCTGGAGTGAACCTCTACAGGTAAGAAACATTTCTAGATTTGAACCAGTTGAGAACAGAAGAGTAGATCATAATTCGCTACTGACCTACTCCTACATTCATTGTAGACATTTTATTCAGAAAATTGTATTTTAGATTGCCACATTTTTAGTTATTATTAAGTATTCTGAAGTAAACCTAACTTCTTTTCCTGTGCCACATTTTTTTAAATTCATGACCACAATGAAATTGTACCAGCTGTTAAATGCACTTGTGTGCAAGAGCAGGAAATTTCTTTTCTATATGATAATCATATTGCTACCTTGAGTTTGCCATGCTCTTCTACTCCCTACTGCTTCATAGTGTGTGCAAAATCTGTACTGTATCTGAAAAAGTTGCCTCACTGCTGGTGTGCAATCCTACATTGTAACAATAATGGAATTATTCATGAATTTATTCAGCATCATTATTACAAGTTAAAATAGATACATAAATTGTTTGGTAGGCATTAATTTTGCATGTGAACTAAGTAGGATCTTACTATATTTGATGTCACCTAATATATATATCAAGCAGAAGAAACACAATATCCACTCATGAAACTAGCTTGAAGGTTGATTGAAATACAGTATTGCATTATGTAGTATAGGTAAAATGCAGTTAATTAAAGCAAAAGATTAGGACAAAATGAAATATGAACTCATCGAACCCAAAATTTTACACATACATAGCCTGATTCTAATTTACAAGACCTGATATAAAATGTGAGTTCCAGGAAAAACGATCAAGCTTCGCCTCTAAAACGAGTGTAACTGATAGGGTTATTGCTTTCATTATCTAGAAATGAAGAGAAAGTCTGCAACCAAAATCAAGCAAAGAAATATGGGTTACTGAAATTTACTCCTTAATATATTTTCTTCCTAAGTGTAGCTGCCATTAAATGTTGTTTTCAGTTCTGGTGCCATGCTTTCTGAGAGTTAGCAAAGAGATGGAAAATGTGCTTTCTAACATAGAATATAATTTAATTCCAGATTTATCATGTGTAGCATTGAACACCTAATACAGGTATCTCAGTATTGGAAATGAGTGCTACGAAGTCCTATAGTTACTACCACTGTTCCAGAGGGAAATAGTATCAACCTGATATGAATTATCCAATTGAGGTTTTTACCTTACATTAGTGAGTATATAGAGGAGTCTGTATACTCAGAAATTTATCTGTGACTGGTATCTGTAACAAAACTAAACATTTTTTAGACAAAAGAAGGGAACATGACTATAAAATACAAAAATATTACAAAAAATATTGGTTGGAACTGGAATTAAAAAAAATTAAAATCAGTAATTTAGAATTGGTAATTAATGGTTGCAGCAACTTGGAAATTTTTATCAAGTGTTCTAATTCTTCAGTGATTTTTGGACTTCAAATAAGAATGAGCTCAGAACAAATGAAATCTTCTACCCCACAAGTTAATTTAAACAGTTTTATAATTGACTGTGACCAAGTTCCTCCCCTTCCCTCCAAGTAATTAAAAATCTTCTTGTTCTGTTCTTCTTTTCAGCCATAAAACCATGCTGGAACCAGATGGGACCTCAAACAACATGCTCCTTTGAGCTGGTGACAAATTCTGTTCTTAATGTTTTTGTTGTCTCTGTGATCTGAATGCTAATCCCATATATTCTATGATTCTATATGTCTTAAAAAGTGAAGAATTACATATGCAGACAGCATACGTGAAAGATTATCAATAACTCCTATGTGTTTATTCTTGAAATCTTCTATTTCTTGCCTCTGATCAGACTCTTTGTGCTGTGCTAGCCACTGTGTGTAGAGTCTGAGGTGCTGGCAGTTCTCTCCAGGTTGACATTCCCAGAGCATGGCACAGAACTGGCTTGGCACGTCCAAGCCACCACCTTTGAGGCATTTGGCTCCAGATTGTGTCCCGAGAGTGGGGCCCAGGGCAATGCTGTTCTTTGCTGGCTCTTGGTTGCTATCACATCACAGCACAAATGATGCCAAGGATAATGTAGACGTGCCTTAATAAACATGGGACCACAGGAGCCTTCATTCAGCTGTATATGTCCCAGAGTCACTTGTTGGTGCAAATGCTATACTTTCCAAAAAGAGATGTTTTCATGATGTTGTGGCATCATTTTAGAAAGTAAAAGAAAAAAGAAAACCTGAAGAAAATGCTCACATATTGAAAATGGATCTTGCACAACAACATTACAAATAAAGAGCATAGAAATGTAATTCACAGAAATCTGTTCTTTTCATAGTCTTTCTACTTTGACTAACAAAGCCAGTTTGGGGGTTTGTATTCCATTTGACTGAGTCAAAGCCCACTCTGAAATTCTGTGCTTATAAACTGGGAATACAATTTCACAAGGACTATTTCCAGCTTTATGTAAAGAGGTTGACATTAAAAATGGAATTTCTGAAATGTCTCAATACTGATTTCCCAACTTCTTCTATAATTCTGATGAATTAAAGATAAATTAAATATAACCATGTCACCCAATTACCTCCGCATTGCCCATTTTATTACGTGTCTAGGCTGACAGCATAAAAAATTGCATTCAATAGAAGGAAAGCAAATTACTCTCTATTTAAACTGCTGGGACGGCATTTTAATTCTTTAACACTTGATAAGCACTTAGCAGAAGAGGACAAAATTAACTTAAAGAATCAAACCTTCTGTTTTTCAACTGACTTCAGTAACTTGAATCTTTTTAATTAAGTACACCAGAGCAGTTTATTGCTTTAGCTGGTTCTCTGTACCTTTGAGTCTTCTAAAGTATAAACCCTTTTATGTGGTAATAACATTCCATATAGGTTTTCAAACAGTATAAAGGTATTGGTTTAGCCTATTTATGCTTAGCTCTCTACATCTGCTAAATAATTGCTTTTTTTTAAAATTAAATATTAGAACACTAAAGCATGTACTTTGTATATGTAGACATTGTGGATATTCTGTAATAAAATCATTCATGCTGCAACAATTAAAGCTGTGTCAGCATTTTCATTACAGACACCATTTTTAAAGTGTTTCTAATTCAGTCATAAAAAATACTCTTGGCTCTTTCCACTGTATATGAAGGCCAAAGAAATACGTCCATAAAGAAGTTTACAAGTTCTGAACCCTTGTCTTGCAGGTGTAGAATTGAAAAGCAATGTTGATTTACAAATGAATTTTGACATGTAACCACTGGCATTTTTAAACCCAAACAAATCCAAAAAACTAGAGATTATCAGGTTCATAAAACTATGATTTCTCTGAGATCCTATTAATTGCTGCAAATGGGTGCTGTCATTCCTCATCAAATTTGTGATTGGTCATGAAAATGCTGGTAAATGCTAATAATAAAAAGTAAATTTGTAGCCTACCAGATCTTAAATCTAATACTGTGAAGTGTGATTAACATATTCTTTTATGAATGCAAGTATATATACATTTACCTTGTTGTAAAGGTACTAAATCAATATTCTATGCTAAATCCAAGGGGTATGGAAGTTGGTGTGAGTTTTGACAGATTTTCTCTCAGTTATCTGTTTTTTCACAGGTCTCATACAACATGAGCATCAGCTGTGCCTGCCTTCCCACAATATCCTGTTAATGTGCCTTAAATCTGCTGTGAAGGGAGTCATTGCAGTGATAACAGAGCAGCTCATTTGACACGCCATTAAATCTTTTTCTCAGTCTGATAAAATGGTTGTTAAGTAAGGTCACTTGGATGGAGTTTCTTGCAAAAGGACAAATGGATAGACAGGAATCACAATTTGCATGAAACAACAAAGCTTGCTGGGTATATCCCTGCCACCTCAGACATACACTCATCAGCTTGTAGAAATTTGGCCTGTGAAGATATGGAAGCACCGATCCATGGACCATCAAGATTTGCTGGCATACTGTGTCCTTGTGGATGCATAAGGAGCCCTGACAGAGCTGTTCTCTGTAGTGCTGACCATCTGCACAACCTTCTCAAATCTCTACTTCATCAAATGGAAACAAACATCATCTTTATTAAATTAAGGACAGGTTTTTTTATAACTAATGATGTTGGAAGTGGGATTATCTTTCAGGAAGAATAAGACCTATAACTTCTCTCATGTCCTTGTTATAAATCTACATTGCACTGTATAACTTTTCATCTGTGCATTAAACAGTGAAAGATGTCAGGTATGAGTGTTTTTGTCTTGCTTATTGAAGGAAACAGAAATAGGCTTTGATCTATGGGAGAAAAAGCTCCACAAAACACTGTCCTCGGGTCTCATTCACACCTATTCTGCATACTATTTGACTTAAGAGTGTCATATAAAGTTTCTCTATGGCTTAGGACAGGGGACATTGTCAGTGATATATGTGTCTGTAACTTTTATGTCTTTAGAGAAAGTGACTGGTGTCCTCTTTAAAATCATGACTAGGACAATAGATATAGCAGGCGTTATCCTCAGAGAGTCAACTGCAGAATTACTTGGGAATAGGAACATATTTGGTCTTACTAATAAATTAGTTTACAAATTTATAGAACATGATTTAGGGAAACAGGTTCAATTGCCACTGCAGTGAAAAGAAAATCTGTGCCGATATAAAAGGCCTATGATTTAAAAAACAACACTGCTACAACTGTACCACGTACCTGTTCTCCAGATGGAAGGGTATATTTGCACTGTGAGAAAGCCAAACTTCCGGTAGAAATCACATTACTTTGTACCATGCATGTTTCTTTCATTTTCTCTGGTGTAAATGTTGAGGATAACAGTAATTTTATTATACAGGTATGACACACATCTGTGATATGCACCATGAGAATTTGCTCTGCTGATACTTCAAAGATTGGTTTACATTTGTGGATCTTTTAAAGTCCAGCACAAACTTTTGGAAATTTAACAAACACATTTTTAAGCTCAACCCTTCCTAAGTGCAGTATTGTTGGCCAATGTGTCCCAATTTTATAGGTGTTTAATTTCAAAGGTTTTTAATTTCAAAGTTGTCAGACTAAAAGGTTTTGTGGCCAGTGTTATTCTAACACTGTTCAAAATAAAAATTGAGCCTTGCTGTCAAATTCAAGGAAGTAAATGAAATAACACCTGAGTTGAATTTAATAAAGTAAATCCAAAATAAGGTTTGGGGGAAAAACCCACAAAACAATTCTATTGCTGTCTAGTTGAATCTTTTTGAATAATGAAAAATAAATTATTCTAGTTCATGGTTTAACACTGTTTTCCAAGGTTTTACACCAGAGTATAAGCTACTGAATCAAATGTGTTCTCATTGTGCATGGGATTTGTGCATATCATGGGGTTCATATATCTTTATCACCCTTTAAAGAACAGCAGTAAAAAAAACCCAGAAAGCCTTTCACATTAATCACTTCAAGTGAACTCACATTTTCAGAACAAGGAGAGAGGCATGCTGCTTTTAAGAAGTCTTCGGTTGCTGTTTGTTTTAATGACTCCAATGCCTAATAGGAAGAAGAGTATAATGTGCACTAGAAAATCATGTTTTACCATTGCCTCCTACAGTTTTACTGCCATTATTCCTAACTATTTGTCACTACTGTCATCAGCATCTAAGCTGATCACCTCTGTTGAAGACCAACCTATTAGTAAATATGGGAAAAATGACTTTGCAAAGTGTACTTGAGTTTCAAAATGGTAACTCAGAATGGCTGAATTAGTTCATTAACGCACTTTACATGAACATCCACAAGTCCATACATTAACAATAAAATTATCAGCTGACAAATCAACACATATTTTATAGGATACCACAGAGTTAAACAAGTGAAAAGAACAATTTTTAGGTATTTTAAGACTTTCAGTCCGATACAGAGCAGTCAGACAAAAAATGTGTCATTGTCTGAATGAACCAGAAATTTTGAAAAATATTTTTTTTACTTGAGGCAATTTAGTTTAGAAAGCAGTAAGAAATCCTTTATTGCATCCAGGTTATTGGCTTATCCTTAGATCAGACCTGTTGGGTATTAAACAGTATTTAAGAAGTATGTGTCAGACATTCACTAGCAAAACCCAATTATCATTGGACAAAAGCTTTCTAGATCAAAGGCTTAGTTTCCATGGCAGTACCTAAAAATGCCTTCTTAAGTAACACCTTATACATTGAATTATCAATGATACTTAATGTAAGAAGAATGAAAACCAAATTGTATTCAGTTCTACCTAGACTCTCAGAGTAACCAGGAACTAGGAATTTTGAAAATCTGCAGTGAAAATCTTTAAATATTTGATGCTAGTTAATGTAAATTGCACTAGCAAATCTTTTCAAGATCTGCAGTGCATTGACCTTTGCAGAAGAAAGATCTCAACAAACTTAAGAATTGGTGCTTTATATGAAGTACAATCACAGAGATGAAGAGCAACTTCCTTCAGGGATTGCTTATGGAAAATATTTTGTATTTGTGGAACATACATGATTTGAGGTTTTCCTGTAACCCTAGCTAATGTCCTAGTAATCTTTTGATGCTCATCAGTAACACATTGTTATGCCTATAAGCACTTTTTCTACAGCTTTTTCAGTTTAAGATTCATTAAGCCTTTAGCAGCCATAAGTAATAGTATCAAAGAAGATAATACAGGATTCATTGTGTCATATAATACCTATAGCTTCCACTAGAGTAGCAAATGGGAGCAAAATTAAAGCCTTGTGTTAGTTAGAGGAAGAAAAGGCAATTGCTAATCTTTATGTTTTCAGTAAAGTTTTGTTAGTAAACAATATGGTCAAATTATGTCTATTAACAAAATATTTTCAAAATGTCTACTGATAATTAACATTTTGTTTAGTACTATATATTACTGAAGTGTTAGACACTATACGTCATTAAAAGTCGTAAGTAGAACTAACAATTTGCCATTGGGCTCTTAGTTGAAGATGGAACTAATATAGCTAGGAATCTCAAATGTCTGTGCCTACACTAAGGATTCTTGGGTTTTATCCCAAGATACATTATGCCCTTAATCAAAAGGACTAATAAAATAAAACTGAGGTCTTTATATTTAGACGAGGAAATGTCCTTTCCTTGTGCTTTCAGATCTGGATATTTTTCAAATCCTGACACTTTTTTTACTTCCCATACACCACATTAACTGTAAAAGTGGACAATATAATAATTCCAGTAATGACGTATTGCTGTAAAGCACACTGTCAGTGATAATATCAGAAATAAACACTGTTGCACATGATATTGCTACTTATTCTTTTATGGGTAATGGTCATGAAGCCACTTTTATGCAGAAACCCACAACTCTTATGAGTTGTAACCAATGTTAGAATTAGGTTCTATAATATGGAAATGCAAGATTTTTCAACTTCAAATTTTTTTAGCTACTAAAGCAAACAGAAGAGGTCTTGAAGAATCCAAATATCCATTTCATGTGGGGAGAAAGGATAGGACATAATATGTCTTGTGAGTGTATGTGTATATAGGTGTTTGTGTATACCAGAAAAGTAGATTTTGTGGTTTACACTACACACATGAAAAACTCACAATCATAATGAACAAAATTCAAAAAACACAAATAAAAACTTTCACATGATGCTTAATTGAAATATTAGGTATTCTACAGAAAAGGAAAAGAGTAGATGATATTGTGTAAATGCCTTGTTTGAATTTCAAAATTACATTAAAAAACCCAATAATAACACAAAATGTGTGATCAAAACACATGACGTTTTTAGTTTTCTTGAGTTAAATTGACTGGGATATATTTTGTCAGATCTCTGTGTGTAAATAGAAACTCATCCATCTTCAGCAACATCTTCAAAATTTTTTGTTCTTATCCCTAAGTGCCTCACAGGACAATAAGTTGCATTAAAGCAAAGAATAAAATACCACTCAAAATTTGCTAGATTGGGAAAAGAGAGGAATTGTTCTATCTAAATGCTCGCATGGTAGTTGTTGAGTATGATAGAAGAATATGTCCCGTAACTCTTATAATGTCACTTGTATTTGGTTGTACCTGAACCCCACAGTAGTATCTAACACCAGTTTTTACATTGTATTACTAAGCATGGATGATTACAAAACCATTTTCAAGATACACACATTATGCAACTGACATAATGAGCAGGAATTTATTGTGAATTCGCAGTTGCATTTTGCAGCTATGAAAAGAAGTCAGTGCTGGTTATGCTTTTTAAAGTCTAAAAGCTATTTTCCACTGGGTTAGATTTGAGAGAGAATATCTATTGCTACTTATTGGTTACACTATTTATTAGTTCTTTGAAAATGGCTTTCTATTAATCACATTTTGATCTTGCCATTAAGGGGAAGTTGTTGGAGCCAGAGAATCAGTATACAACTTGGGTGTATGAACTGAACTCCTCCAGCGTTCACGGACTAAGGGAGGCACAATGAAATGAATGTCTCTCCCTGTAGGGGGTAGACATTGACTGCTGTCTGATGCCAGCAACTACAAATCTAAATGTTTCTTCTGAGACAGTTAGTTTATCTTCCTAAACTTCCAACTTCATACCTATTAAACTGCCATATTTAGAAGTCTTCTGTTAAAAGAAAGGATATTTTTCAGTAGCAGCATTAGGATAGTGGCTATCATGGACAAGGGACAACTGTAGCAGCCAAAACCCATGGATAATTAAAAGGGTCATATATTCTTGCATGTCCAAGAGTGAAGAAAATAAGTCTCCTACAGAAAGGAAAGTTATAGAAATCTTTCTATAAGCATAACTGTGCAGACTCATTTATGCCACTTCCAGTGTTGACAACAGCCACCAACGTGGGTAATAGTTCAGAATAAATTAAGCTGAAAGTGAGAATTGTCATCTCATTGGATCTTCCAGAAAACAAATTCAGACATACTTCTGTTGTACATTCTTAGTCTGTCATCATATTCTCGAGATGCCAGTAGATACTTTTTTATACTCCATGTGTGTATTTGTCAGACAGGATATTTTGCATATGCAATGGACAAATACTTTTTACATTGGGTGTTATCCAACCTGAAAACCCATCACAGGAAGCTTGTTAGTGTGCTTCAGGATACACAGTACAGTAGTAAACAGATCCCCAATAGCAAAGTAAATTTCTAGTAGGAGGTTCAAATATGTGTGTGTGCTAAGATCACATCTTGACTTGAAGTTCAAGTGCAGTTTAACAGTGAATCCATAGTTGTAAATGCAAAGCAAAGGCAATTTTAAGGCTGCTTAACCAAGCATGAAAGACTGTGCAGGCAAAGTTGAGATTCTATACATCTGGTTCTAATATTCCTCTTGCATTTTAGACAAGCGACCTTCGTTTTTTTGTTTCAAGCTTTACTATCATTGTAGCTGATACAGTTTGTTAGTTTATAGTTTGGCAACAGTCTCAGTACATTTGAATCAATGGTTTGGTAAACAAATTAAGGCAGATTTCTTTTCCAGGTTTTTTGTTTGTTTGTTTGTTTTTACTTTTATTTTTNAAAAAAAGAGAAAAAAAGAAAAGAAAAATAGGGTTAGAGTATTTTACTTTCTTAAATTTAATCTGTTTAGTCTATACTAAACAGATTAGTCTATACTATTTTTAATAGCAAAATTGATCAACCCCTACTTTTCCTCAATGCCCAGACATTACACAGATAAGTCTTCATAGAGAAATGGACCTATATATTACTGATATCAGTAGGTAGCTCAGTTTTTTATAAGCAAGCTCTTTCAAATCCACTGTATGATCTGAAAAAATCAGACTGAAGTGGCAAGACAAGGGCACAGTGCAAAATGAAACAGAAAGAAATGCACAAGGGATCTGCATGCAAACATTATTCCGCTTCATTTCTGCACCAGCATTTAGAAGATTCCCTCAAAAGTAAAGAGAGTTCATTAATTCCCAAGTAAAATAAGTAAACACAAATTTTCCACTTACTGTGTGCTGTGCTTTGTCCGTGTACTGAAGAGAAGAGACAGTTCTGCAGCACTCACCTAGATCCAGGTTGCTTTCTAAATTAGTCATACACAAAAGCAGGAGGAAGCTCATTGACTTTTTAACTGTGCAAAGAGCAACCCATCTCACTGCTGCTAGACAACCCTTCAGGACACTGTGCTGAACTTCAGCACAAGAGCACAGCATCTATTACGCTTGAGGCTCTACCATTTCACCTACACCTGGGTGGATCTATCAGGATTCATCTCTATTAGGGTTGTTTGACTATGTGGTTTAAAGAAAAAATAAAAAGAGAGAGGGGGAGAGAGGGAAAGAGAGAGGGAGAGCTAGAGAAAAAAGGGCTTGCCGTTGTCACACTTGTTTCCTATTAAAAAGCCTTACGGTGGATTGAGTAATTGTGTACGAAGGTAGTCTGGCTGGCAGATGTGTACAGCCCCAGTGGAGCACTAGATTCAAGGCAGATGGGTTGTACCAGGGCGCAAACAACACTGGAAAAAGAGAAGCGTGATTAAAACAGCAGGCCGTCGGTTTACAGTGCTGGAAGTGGGGATAACATGAAAGCTCCCAGAAACTGAAGCTCCTCAAAATGGGAACTGTACCGACGTAAGAAATCTGCAAAAAAACAAACCTGATAAAGCACAGTGGATGATCAAATTGACCAAGTTATGCAATACTGAAGCCATCATGATTATTAATGAGCCTCTCTCTCCCCTCCTCCTCCTTGCAGGCACTTACATTATAAATACTCAGTTGCAAAGAGCATGAGCTTGGGTTTATTCGAAACAGAATCCTGGGCTACCGTACAGTCTGAGGCATCTTTTGGAAATGAATGAAAGTTACTTTGAGGGTTTTATGTTGTCTGTCAGGTCTGGTTCAGTTTAAAAGAAGACACTGAGTGGTGGGAGTGAATCTGCCGTTAGCAGTTATTTCTGACAATGGCTGAAGCAGATTATCAGAGAAGTGAGCAAGTGATCCTTATAAACTTCTGTCTGACATGCACAGGTCCAGAATCAGGCCCAGTATAGTCACACCAGAATATGTCATGGGCGATAGCTGCTGCTTCCAGGTTATTGAAACTGCTACAGCAGATGGCTGAAGAATCCCTGTTATCACAACAATGGTTTGTAATAGTACATGTTAAACTCCTATGCAGACAGGAGAGAAAGTCTACTTGTATAGTAGTGCAATGTTCTCAAGACCAGAGCTTCCATATGTGATCTCATTGTGCATTGGCTGTCTATTTTGAGGTTTAAGTAGAACTTAAATAATGCTTACCCAGCTTTTGACAGACATCTACTCTGAAATTGTGAGTCTGATACAAATCCCTCAGTGAATTTCTACTGCAGTTTTTTTCTCTACCAGTAAAAGATAGCATAGTGCAGATGCCTGCATGTGAGATAATTACCTTAAGATATCTTTGTGGTCAGTGGTGAGAAACAGGCACTGCTAGAAGGAAGCTAGTCTAAGCCTATGTATATTTCTAATAGAGGTCAAGTGAATCACATCCTGTACTTACTGATTATCATGGCATTTTAGATTTGAGTTAACTAAGGTAAATCCTCCACTCTATATGTCTGATCCTCAATTGGTATAAATTAGCAGTGATCAGTATAGTCACAAAGCTTTGCAAAAACTGAGATTATGGTAATGCAGCCCCAAACATTACCAAGAGAATGTTCTGGGATAGAACTGTAGCATAGTATATTACATATTTATTGTGTATAGGGAAAGCTGATCCTTAATATCTACCAGCTGTTTATCAAGCCCTTTAGACAAGAACGTTTTATGTGCAAAATCCCATGGAAATGTCCCATGTAAGCTCTTATTATTAATTTTTCAATAAGGCAAATGAAGCAGTAAAGGAAACTAAAAACTGAACTAATATTTTTCTTTTCATAGCAAAGTTCCTTTTCTTTTTACATGTCCTAGAGTTGTTTCAGTACATTATGTGCACATAGATATATTTATAATGACATGTTTTTACATTGATGTATAATATAAAAATATATAAATATAAAAAAATATAGTAAATATATAAATGTGTACTCCCACATTTTAAAAAGCTATATTGTTGACATCCTTTCTTCCTTAATGGAATTTCTTAGCCACACAAAATAAATGAGAAAATTAGGGATTCCTGAGCCTTGAAGTTCACATAACGGAGTTGCCTGAGTTAAAGTTAGAAGACATAAAAATTTAAAGTTTATAAAAAGCCCTAAATCCAGAGTCTGTTAATAGAAGAGTGTCTCATGCCTCACAATACTGAATAGTTTGTGGTCCTTTTCATGCCTATATTTTTGGGATCCTTGGAAAGGAAGTGTTGATCTTCAACAGAAGGTCTTTGGTAGGTAATGGTTGGAGTAGCCTTGTACGAAATGGACATCTAAATTTCAGTGACAACAAAACAGATTCTAGCATGCAACCCTACTGTCCAACAAAATAGCTGAATTTAGATAATTTTAATGCCTGCACTTTTAGTGAGACAAGAAAGGATTCCATGTTCCACATTTAACATGGGGGAGAGACACTCATAGCCTGGTAGCTGAGGAAACAGAACTTTGATCCATTTGTGAAAAGACCAGACCAAGTATTATGGTATTTATATTCCAGAATTGGGTTTCAACAGAAATATTTTAGACTGAAAAGTACCCCTGTTATAGGCACCATTTCTACTCTCCCCCTCTGACCTTCTAAACTGAAATCCGCAGATATAATTCCTTCAAGGAAATAAACCAAATGAAAGAAGACAACAGAATCAGAATCATCATTAACATTGGAAGAGAACTCCAAGATCATCTAGTCCAACCGTCAGTGCAATGCCACCATGCTCACTAAACCATGATAGGATGGCTCTGCTGTCTATGAAACTGTTACATGACCACCCACTATTAAACAGATGTTCCATGGCACAAAATATAAAGATTCTGGAGTGAGAGGCTGGCTATGATTTATTTAGGTAACTGTGACCTTGTATGGAAATATTTTCACTTTTTTCTTTTTGACAAAACCCCTTTGATTTTTTCTTCTCTGATTTTCTTCTGGGCTTAGAAAGCATTTTCCCCTCACATATATTTATACTGAGATTTACCTGACTTACATGAAGTAACAAATGCCTTCTTCCAGAAAATATAGGCAGAATAAATATAGGTTTTTGAAAAAGGTATAGAGTATTTTTAGAAAATGTGTATTCTCCTTTCAGCTTAAGTATTAGGCTAAACTTAACTAAGAAAGTAAAAATTAATTAATAAATAAAAATTAATTAAGAAATTAAAAAATTAATTAAAAACATAAAAAAATTAAGAGCCAGCATCTAAGCAAAAAAATTATTCAAGTGTCTTGTTCAAAAAAGCTTAATATCAATATAGGATGTCTCTGATATATTTTTTTTAAATCTCAAGAAATTTAAAGATCTACCTTATTACAGATATTACATGGCAGACTGGTGCCTTGGCAACAGGCTGTAGGCAGTACAATGGCTGTAATGGGAAGGGAAAAGGAAACAAGACAGCAACTGAAAGAGGCTCATGAGTTGGTTGTGGAATGATAGAGCTCCATTGTCTCTTTATAAATTACTCTGTGTTTATGTTAGATCACACTCTGTCTAGCTGTACCAGAATTGCAGGTTACATGCTGAATGAGTGAAATTGTGTCCAGCAAGCTGGGTACTTTTATAGAATTGATGAATTTTTGGGGGAAGGATGCAGAAACTTGTAAGGGAGGAAAAATGGGATGTTGAGGAACAGAATGTTGCATTGTTGGAACAAAATTGTCCCAACCCCTATCTACTCACAAGCTGCCTATGATACAACCCATGCATTGCTACAAATTGAGTGCCTCAGAATTGGGCCAGGAGATTTAAACTGCCCTCAAATTGGTTTTTGAGCCNTGATTGCCTCATGCTGCTTTAGTAAGAGTTCAGGGCCAGGTCGTGGCCTTGGGGACAGCACCCTCACCTTCTGTTAATTACTTAGGTTTCCCTAGATAATATTGTAGAGGATCTCTGCCCAGAAAAAAACCTGTACATTTAACTCCCATTATGCAAACTTATGTTTTTTAAATGAGGAAGTGCTTCTTATTCTGGACACCCAGACAGGAAAATATATTTTCCAGGCTTCTGGGTGAGAGCTTGAGATGGTGTCACATAAGAATTTTAACAAGAATCCCTAGAAATCAAACCCAGGCACTCTCTATTGTGAGACATTTCCTGGAAAAAAGATCACAGTTTTGTTGTTAGATAAACAGTGCAGGGGAAATAAATATCACTAGAACCCAAGATTCTTTTGTGGTTACAAAATGCCAATATTCATGAACTGCATTATGCACAGCCCTGGCTCAAATGTGGTAGGAGACTGTGGAAGAGAGATGATGCGCAGGCATCACATTGAATCATTTGAGACCATGCCCACATCAGTGAGTGATAATTGGGATTGCCAACTCTAAAAATAGTTACCCCAGACATGGACAAACTTCAAATGTAGGGATCACTGGGGTCAGGAGTCTAGGATATGCTAGAGGAAAACCAGATGGTTTAAATGGTCTGCAAGCTTATAGAACAAAACTAACCAGTTGGTGTAAATATGGGTTTGAGAGTAGCCAGATGAGTTGGGAATTGCTAAGTGTGGTGGGGGTGGGGGGAAGAGAGGGGAGAAGGGATGTTAATTAAAGCCTTCTTGCCCTGTTAGGAAAACAATTCGCCTATGAGAGATAGCAGACTAAGTTCTGTGGCTGAGATTTTGCCCAAAGCTTGGCCAATCCGATAGTCTGACAGTGCGAAACCAGAAGGTGTCATTGCTCCTTGTCTCCTGAACAAGAGACCTATAGGCTGGAGATAGTAGAGCTTCAGTTTTGGCAGTGGTGAGCTGTGGCACTGACTCACAGCATCTCAGAAAACTATAACCTTTTAGTAATTCTTTTACTGCTGCAACAGATGTATTAAGTTGTTGAGAGCTTTCCAAAATATTGGATGAATATTATCCAAAACATTATTTTATGAGTAGCATTTCTATTAGTTTGACTAATGTCAGCACTTGCAGAGCTCAGTTCATTTCTGTATTAATGACTTTAAAACCTAAATGAAGAAAACCTTTGTGAATTAAACTCATTGACAACTAAATGTGAAAAAATTTCAGTACACTTACCAATTACAGGATTTTCTAAACTTTTGTTCTGCATTTCTGTGCCAAATTGAAACAACTGATTTTGTTTTGTAGAGAATTTGTTGGTGCACACTATTCTTTTTTACATCTATATTAAAAAGAGAAGGAAAGAATGTTAACAGGGAGAACGTGTTCGTAAGTTTTTACTACTGTCTCCTAGTGGAGATGCTTGGGGAATTACATCATGGTGAGTCATTCCAGCTAGAACATAGATGTGTCTTTCAGACTGTTTTTTCAGCAATTACCTGTGATTACTGGTAGGCAATAAATATTTCTGTAGTGACTTATTATTTTACTGCTTAGCAGTGCTGATAAACATGGATTGCTGTGTTCTTGCCATAAGTTGCATCGAGAAACCCAAAGCCCTGATTTAAGAGTGAAAAGATATCTATGGTAGGTTAGTATGTTTTAGGATTCATGTATCTAATCCTCCCCCTCTTCTTCCTTCAGTAGCCCCCATTAAACATATTTCTTTTCTGTTTCAGTAGCTAAAAACAAGACTAGCAGGAAGGTTGTAGTGTGTATTAAGAGTTGAGCTTTTTCTCTCAGAACACAAAATCACCCTCCACCTCCATCACATAGATGCAGAATGCCTGTAAACAATTAAGCAGACAGAAAGATCTTCAAAGTACCTGTACAGAGTTGTCCCTGGTTTTTTTTTTCTGATATGATTTTCAGTCTGGAAAACAGTGAAAGCTGGTGAGTTTTGGGGTGATCTTGGCTATATTGTTTTATTTTATTGCTCCTTATTCTCACCACCTGCCAAAAGGCAATGATACTGCCCTCCAGAAAGGTGGTTAGAGATTTATGGATGGCAAATGCAGAACAAGCAGTAGTTTTTATTATATTACAAGGTGGGACTTCCACAAGCTTAGTTAAATGTCATAAAATGCATACTTCAGTAGGGGTTTATGCATTTTTCAACAGCAATCTATTTTTTCTATAACCCTGACAGGACAGAAAGCTACAAAGGGACAGAGAAATTAATGGCCACTTTCTTACTATTGTAAATTAGCATAGCTTCACTCAAGTGTACCAGGCTTTGCGAGCTAAGAACTGGAATTTTCTCAGCTTTACCACACACAAATTCTTTATCTCTTTGAAGATCCACTTTTTTGATGTCATCAGAGGAAAACTCTTTTGGTCCTTTAAATGATGATATTGGTATTTCTGAAAAAAAAATCTTAATGTATAAGTCTTCCTTCACTCCACTTTACAAACTTATCATATGTGAAGCTGCTGAAGTTTATGAAGCAAAAAACTTTGATTATTTCTTTTTGACCTATTTACCTCTTAACTTTTAGAGACAACAAAACTAAAGTAAATCTTGGGTTATTTTTACACAGGAAATTTAACGTGGAAGTGGAAGCTGTTTCCCATTGTTCAAATTCTCATTGTACAATAATTTCATATTTCAGAGTGGCATATTACGTGTCATTTTATTTATGCTGTGGAACCCTACAAGGCAAACGCAACCTATTTAGTTAAGTCCAGATTTTTCTATGACCGTAACTTAAAGGCACAGGAAGTTAAGTTTCTTTAACATAGCATTTGACTTTCTTCATTAATAATTTAGTGGCCTATTACTACCTGGTTTTTCATAGAGGTTTCTCATTTTGCCCCTTTCTGCTGGAAGTTTCTAACAGATTATTCTCTTTTTCTACAGGTGAACTTTCCTTTAACATTCTTCTGCTCTGGACTCCACATTTTGACTTTTCCCTGGTTGCAGTAATGAAGAAAAGAAATCCTTTTCTGTTTAGAGTTGGCCAAACTTATTTTGGAACCAAAATGAAAATCTTGAGGTTTGGAGTAATCAAAATTCAACTCAGTCTTCAAGAGGTATTGGTAGTTGCACTGAATGCATTCAGATTCTTCTCGTCTCTGCTCAGATCTTCTGGTTTTTTTTATCCCACCATATAATTTCTTCTTGAATCTACATAGTAAGATAGTAAGACCTAAAGCAAAAAACTCTCTTTTAGCAACTGGAAGAATTTCTTTTGAATATAAGCAGTTAGGGGGCTTGAATCGAGTGAACAGACCATGGCATCCTCTCACACAAAGGCAAAATATGCTGGGAGAGAAGAAACATGGTTGGATATGTGGGCTAGGGGGAGCAAGAAGAGAAAAGAGTCTTCTGTACCAAGAAACTTGGTACAATCATGGCATTTGTCAACGCTTCTGCTTTATGCTTGGCCCTGGCTATAATGACGTCCATGTAACTTCTTACTTCAGTCTGCATCTTTTGGATCTCAGTTACACCACAAGGTGTTTTGTAACTTGAAGTGGATGGCACTATTTCTGCTAAGACAAGAGTGAATTTTTTTTTTCAACCTAGTAACACAGAGACACAATGGAGAGAGTCAGGGCTTCATTGTAGCATTCATTGTTGACAGTTGTCAAGACTGTTAATAGGATGCTTTGAACACTCAAGTAAGAGTCACAGAATCATAGAATCATAGAATCAATAGGGATCGGAATGGACCTCGAAAGATCATCTAGTACAATCCCCCTGCCACAGCAGGATCACCTAGACCAAGTCACACAGGAACACATCAAGGCGGGTCTTGGACTTCTCCAGAGAAGGAAACTCCACAACCCCCCTGGGCAGCCTGTTCCAATGCTCCACAAAAATAATAGTTACAGGAGATTACCTGTTATTATAAAATGTCAAGTGATCAGCCAAAGCATTTCAATGTGATATAGGTATTGCTTTTCATATGTGGATGTGTACAAGCTATTTTAAAGTCTACACAAATGAACACACAACACACAAAATAGTGCCAATATCTTCAAGTGAGAAAAAAATCCTGAAAAATATTTCAAAATGTAATTAAATTTGTAAATTCAAACTCCATGTCTAACTCCCATAAAAAAAATATTGCAAGTTAGAATGTGCATATTCAATAAAGAGTTCATAAAATATTACATTTCTGCAGATCCTGTCCCTTTTAGTGCAGAGTCCATTGCAGATAAATAAATGAAATGCAAAAATCACATAAAGAGGTCAATACTAAACCTAAGTTAAGTGTCTATTTGAAGAAAAATATATAAAGAGACAGGGCAAGAGCTGAATTCTAGTAAGAAGTACTTTCAATAAACACATAAGAAGTCAGATATAATTTACCTGAAATGGGAATTAAGAAAAGAAAACAAGAATTGTTGGTATGTTCGATGTTGAATCTTTCAGCATGCCATGTGCAGACTACATTTGAAAATCTGTGCTGGGATGATTAATATTTTTTCAAATATTTTTCAAAATATTAATTCAATTATTTCAAAATATGTACTTCAATTTCTTCTCTTCAGCTTTAACATGTTTCATTCCACTACTGGTTTTACTAAATTCAAGTTTAACATTTTGGAAAGGCATGTATATTTTTGACATTGTCATTGGTTTCTTGATTTATTTACCTTTGCCTCTTAACGTCTTTGCTCATCCTCACTTACCTTTACTATACTTTATAAAATTTAGTTAACACCTGTGCAGTGGAGAATTAACTATTCCAAGGTCAACAAAATCAGACTTAACAATACCCCCTGGCTCATCTCTGATCTTTCCTGGACGTTTGCTATACTATCTGTTTTCTCAATCGCTCCTAAGCAAAGCTCAAGTATCCTATTTTTTTTTTTTTCCAGAGTGACATATCAGCTAATTGAGAATACAATGCAGAAATAAATCTGTAGTTGAGAGGTAATACCCATTCCTATTGCTTCCCATTTCTAAACCCTGAATTTGATCATACAGAATTTAAGTCATTATGTCTTGTCATACGGTTAAGTAACATCTCTTCCTACAGTTTTGTGCTGGCATTGGCTAGAATAAATTTTCTCCCTGTATGGCCAAATCACACTTCTCATTCTCTCCTACTACCAACTGAAACAGTGCATCCATGACAAACATTAAACACATATAGCCTTAATCATTTCTTGAAAAATGCTTCACAACACCAGTTGTGTGTTGCAGTGAACATTACATGATCTGTTCGTTTTCCTCTGGGGGACCTTGAGCTTGACCATTTCACCGAGGTGCACATCAATGTGATGACAGCAAAATGGCCTTTATTATCACGTGGCGTACATTTATATACCATTGACCCACCCTTCAAGTACGCCCCCTTTCTTGCCGACGTAGCAGAATAGAGAACCTATCGCATCACATCCCGCAAGCCCGCATGCGCACAATACAACAGTTCAACAGTTGTGAAGTTTTCAGAGGGTACAGATGAAATCAAATACAACTTACTTGGGGCTGTATAGTACTTATCTTGAATAGAAATATTTCTAATGCTGAGATATATTAGACAAAAGGATGACTCAAGGGTCATATAGCAATAACAGGGAGAGAACAGCGAGCTAATTATACCTTGTTGCTTTCATATAAAAGGCTGTCTCAATGGTTAACTTTGGCTGTTTAACTTGTCTGTCAAATCTAAATAAGTTGTTAAAATTTTCTCTATAAAGACAAGAAAAGTCTTTGTAGACATGCTCCTCATGTATCCAGAACACCTATTTTAAGAAGGGAATCATAATCCTGTGAGATATTTAGTCCTTTGTTTTGGCTATAGAAAAGCCTAGGAAAAAGGTCCTTTTGGATAGGCCAGACACAAAATTTAGCAAATTCCTGTTCTTCAATGTTTTTCCCCTCCCAGCCCAAAACACTGCATCCATGTTACTTCCATGATCTCTAAACCTGATTTACCCATCTCTGAGCAATCCAGACATAGCTACATATCTCAGTGAGCTCCAGGTTAATTGCTTTTCAGCTTTGCATTTTAAATGCATCTCTCTTCTCACAAGCAGCTTGTGAAAATACCCAAACATTCCTGTGACACCACTTGACTGACTGTGCATCACCACCAACAGTATTCTGTTATAGAGGATCTGTCTCATAGTTTAATGGAGCCAAAATGTTCAAACAGATAAGAGTAAACATTACATTCACTCATCCTTTTCCTGCTCCCTCAGAAGCTCTTATGCACATACTGCATAATGTCCAAACAAATTGGAACCTCCTGCTTCAGCTAGTGTCTTGGCAAATGTCTCTCTTCCTGGAGCTCATTCAGGAGTTTCCTGGCTTTGTCTGTAATGGAATGGCATCCAGACAAACCTCTACCTCACAAGCCAATCCTCTGACATATTTTCAAAAAGCAAAGGCAGCATTTAGAAAACTATGACTAGGCAAAAGTATGTAAGGCAAAGTCATGCATCTTTCTCCAATGGGATTGATTTAAGGTTTAATGTACTTGTTGGAAAGATCCTCACAGATACCAGGGGCTTTGCTTTAGCCTTACTATTGGCATCCCTTTCAGAAGGCAGATCCAAGAATGTGGAGGTAATTCTAATATAATGCCATTATTCTTACTGTAAATTAATACAGGTTGTATTTTCTTAAAAAAAAAAAACAAAAAACCAAAAAGAAGCAGGAAAAAAATGAAGAAGAAAAAGAATCATTTCATGATGGTTTGCTTTGAAGCTGGATGAGGGCCAAGAACTACAAAATGGAAGACAGAGAAATGTGTTATGCTGAGCAGGGGAGCAGCTCTGATCAGTAAATCAGATATCTCCCCTGATTGCTTAAGATCAAGTTCTGACCAAGCCAGAGTTGCTTCTGCTCCGCTGTGATGTGGTTTCAGATGGAAGTTAAAGAACTCAGCACTTTTTTTAATATCAAAAAAAAAAAAAAAAAAGAAAGAAAAGCCAGGACAACTGATCCACCCCAGGATAATCCAGGACAAAATTATTCTTTCCAGAAAAGTAGGATTTAGTTTCCAAAGTTGTGGTTTAATCTATTTCTCTTTTTCACCATGGCTATATCATGTTCACCCACCAAGATGTAACATTACTGGCACCAAACAATGTTCTTTATAAAGCCTATGGGACATAGTAGGTGTAAATGTCAGTCAGTCATATAAAAACTCTGACAGCCTCACTCTGCTTAACCAGACTCCCAATGTAGCATAATAGCTAAGTGAGGTGCAAATGTCTGCATGGAGCTTAGCCTTACAGATTAAATTGTTGATGGACATTGATGAAAGAGAAGCATGATCAAATGAAGCTCTCTACTGCCACTGCGATTTAACCCTTTTAATTCCTGCTTCAAAGCTATATGGTCTTGCATATTCTGCTCTATATTTATGTGATTACTGCTGTTTAATGCTATAGTTTATGACATTGTTATTGCTATTGTTTTTTTATTGCTCTTATTGCTGTTATTATTCTTACTGAACCAGTAAGTAGAAAGCAGCAAGTAGCTGTCAGTGCTATTGTGACTGCAGCAAGATCATCCTGTTGATAATAGTTTGGAAATGTTCCCTCTATCACCCTAGGATTTCTGATTATGGATAGATTCAGCACAAAATGAACAGATATGGTTTATTTTACTGATTAGGCTGCAGTAATCACATACAATACTACTTTCTGAAAACTCCTTAATACTCAGTACCAATAATAATTGACTTATCTCTAGAGGTAAAAAACCTTTAGAGGTAAGTCAATATAATGTTCCTTCAGTCACTTGTGGCATCTAGCCATTCCTCACAGTACTGTCTGTTACTTCTGTGAATTTCTTATATTATTATCTCTTATCTCCAGAAATTTATGTCATATCTAGGAACTGTCCATGCTCTATTCAGCTAGCATCACTACACTCCAAGGCCAGCTTTGAAGCACGGCCACTTGCCTGCAGTTCCAGCAATAGCAACTGATAAGAGATAGCAATGAGGACCTTTGTCTTACCTCCCTCATAATAGTCTTTACTGAACTTTCCTGTATTTCAGCAAATCATGATTTTTTGCCTCTCGTACTTATGCTTTTATGCTGTATGTATATGGATTTGATTTTTCAATTGAGCCAACATAAGCACAACTCTTATTCATCAACGTCTGGACCCATAGATTTTCTTCCACATCTGTAAAGTCCTTTCCAGTTTGACCACATTCTTTTAAATAGTCCCTGTGCTGTAGTGTAATCACTTATATTCACAGACTATTATCTCTCTGTGATACAATGAGATATTCCTATGCAGGTAGACTTGCCTAAGCCATCATGCAGGCATCTTGTAATATACTATGTCTTTATTCTTTCTTTTAAATTGTTTTAATCTTCTATTTTGCAGTATGTGTGTGTTTCTGAGAAATATTCAATTTTGTATCAGAATTCATCCCTAATTGAAGCTTATTTGGTAATTTCATGACTGATACTACCCCATTCTCAAATTATCTTGCTTTTCTTTTTCTTTTTTTTCATTGCTGTTTTCTTCTTAATTCTCTCTGTAGCTTAAAGTTTTTTTTCCAACTTGAATGATTTTCTGAGTCTACAAAACTATCTGGTAATAAGTTTAATGTTATGTTTTCTCTTTTTTTTCTGAAATTTAATGAAGATTTTGAAAAAAACAACAGAATTCATCAAAAAAATTAGAAGAATATGAAGAAAGTTCTACTCACTGCACCTGTAAAATGCAATACTGTTTTGTAGCTTAACAGGTTCAACGATCTTATACAGAAGCAAGTACTTATAGCTGGTCTCTACATAATTCATTGTTTTCTCCTGCTATAGCTGTTGGTAATTTTCTGTTTCCTTAGTTAGACCTTTTAGCAGGAAATTAATGCAGCATTGTATGAGTTCTACAGTAACTGAATTTATAGGAGCAGATTTACAGCAGCATCTGAGACCATAAAGCAATAGCCAAAAAGATATATCTGATATGTCAGAATGAAAAATAATGTATGTTAAAAAAAAGGTGGTAGCATGACATGTGATTGCACACCTTAGAGAAGAAACAAAACAGTTGTAGAAGAAAGTCTTCCCATGGGATCAGATGACCTTAGAATATTTTACTTGTAGAAAGAGCTGTGTGATTAAAAAAGGGAACTGTGAAGATCATGTCTCAAACACACCGTTTGGATTTTCCTTACATTTTGAAACTATATACTTCTTGCATTTTTCCAAATAAAAGATGCTTGTGGTTTCATATTTTCAGAACTCCTACATGCTTGCAAGGGCAGAAAGAACACCTGTAAAAGGTTAGATTATTAAATTCTTAAATGTTGGTGGCTTAAGTGGGGGACCAAATCAACTTTCATATTTATTTTAGAAGGAGTGCCCTAGACATGTTATTGAACCCTGTTGTGGTTGCTACCATTAACACCTGGCAGGAGGGCTACGTGCATAACAGAATTACATTACAAAATTCCAGCACTTCTTTTTCTTTGTTCTCCTTAGGCATATAGGTGGACGCTTCAGGCTACTGCCGAAATTGGTAGGAGTTACACCTATAACCTATAACAAAGTTTAACCTTCTAAATAGATCACTTCTAAAATGCTTTTTTATAAAATACTGTCTTGCTAGCACAAGAGTTTGGCCATTATTAATCCGCATTAAATCAAGACTTGGGCAGATTTTCTGCTTGACAACAAATGAATGTGCTATATAAAACAAGTACTGAAGTAGTCCACACTTCAGGGTTCTTGAGTGCCACTACCATGTAGAAGTAAGCAATAGGGTTAGAAAAACCAATGTGTTTCATTTTATTAGGTGCAGGAGGAAACATAGTGACCAAGGATGAAAAAAAGTGGAATTGATGTGAATCTAGAGCAACCTGAGATTATTTGACCATAGAACAACACAAATGACAATTTAGAAGAAAACACTGAAGAACCCCTAATTGAATCAACACAGAGAGAAAACAAATGAAATAGCAACTCATTGTTCCAAAGTACACTGGTTTCATTAGTGGTTTACCTCATTCACTTTTTACGTATTGCTAAAGGTCACAATTAGAAACATATTTGCTTGTTTTGCTACTGCATGTATCCTTGTTCATATTATGAAGCTCAGGCAAGTGTGCTTTAGCTTTTTTAAAGAACTTTCAGTCCATATGGTGTGAATTATTAACAAGCTTAACTTATTTTTACTACAGAATTGTAACTGTAGAAATTTGGGTCCAATCTACCACAAAAGTCATTAAAATAGTAATATACAGGCCTTGTACAGACCTACTGCTATGTGGATTTTCAAAGTATATCCTAATGTTTTACATGTTGACTTACCTGAAAATTGGTAAAATATAGATCTAAGGAGACCATCTACAGATTTAAAGCTGGAGACTAATTGCACATGGAAGAGTTTATTTTATAGTGATAGGGTGGAGAGCATCTGGATCCAGATTTTCATGGCTGTTTTGAGCCCATTTATTGAAAGAAGCTCCTTTCTGGTCCATATTCATGTAAATTATGGGGCAGGGGGTCAAAATAACAACACTTTGGAATTTTACTAATACCTCTGCAAATTTGGCCACAAACAGATGGGAAATGGAAGGTAGTTCTAAAGCTTACCAGCCATTCAGATAAAAGAGACCCCACCAGCATCAGTCTTTGTAGTGTACCGTCCAGGCAGATATCACTTAAAACTTTTTGTTTTGTTTTGATTTTCTAATTTGTTTTATTATAAATACAGGACAGTTAAGAAAATCCACCTCTTTCCTCTTCAGTAAGGAAAATCCAGATTGACATTTGTGTAAATCACTTCTACCATAAAATACTGTGTTTAAACTGGAAACTAAATGAATATAAGGAGCAACAGAGATTTTCAATATTGACTCAATGAGCTACAGCAGGAAGTGGATTTATTTAACCTCATCCCTGAAGATTTTCAAAAAATGTATATATGTGGTTGTTGGAAACATAGATTAGTGCCCACAGTGGTATTGGGTTGATGGTTGGACTTGAAGGTCTTGGAGGTGTCTTCCAATCTTTATGATTCTATGGAGAACAGCGAGGTGGTTCAATATAACCAGCATGGCTTCAGCAAAGGTAAATCGTGCCTGAGCAACCAGTAGTTTTCTACAGTGAAGTAACTATATCAGTGGACAGGAAAGAGCAATAGATGCCATCTGCCTGGAATTCTGTAAAGCCTTTGGCATGGTCATCCACAACATCCTTCTCTCTAAACTGGAAAGACATTCTTCAGTGGAGAAGGAATTGGTTGCATGGTTGCAACCTGAAGATAGTGGTCACTAGCTTGATGTCCAGATGGAGATGCCTGACAACTGGTATCCCTCTGGAGTCTGAAGTGGGACCAGAGGTGTTTAATGTATTAATCAGTGACATAGTGGAACTGAGTATACCTTCAACAAATTTGCAGATGACACCAAGCTGACTAGTGACACTGACTTGCTTAAGGGACAGAATGTCATCCACAACGACCTATACAAGCTGGAGAAGATGGTCCATGTGGAGAACTCTGTGAGGTTCTGCAAGGATCTATACAGGGTCCTGTGCTTGGTTTGGGACAATCCTTGATATCAGTACAGGCTGAGAAATGGCATGATTGAGAGCATAGAGAGATTTTGGGACACTGGTGTATGAAAAGTTGGACACAAGATGACAATACATGCTTGCAGCAAGGATACGCTGAGAGTTGTGTCTGTTGATCTTGAAAAAGAATATACTCTGGAGAGATCTTGTAGCCTTCCAGTACTTACAAGGAGCCTGTAAGATAGATGGGTAAGGACATATTAGCAAGGTGTGTTGTGACAAGACAAGGGGTGATGGTTCTAAAGTAATGGAGGAAGATTTAGACTGGATGTGAGGAAGAAATCTCAATCATGACAAGAAAAAGATATTCCAAGAATCCCATATAAAAAGAAATGGTATCGGAGCGTGAGTTAGAAGTGATACTTGAATATTTCCAAATGCTGTTGTTACTTTGGTGACATGTATGCAACACCTTAACAGAGTTTCAATCTTAGTCATGCATGCTCTACATTATTTCAAACTATGATTTGCCATCAAAATATACTAAAGTCAAAGAAATATGAGACAAATAGAAATGTTTTTCAAGAAAAAATAGGATGGCTAAATAAATACCCTTGCATTCAGAAAAAATGAAACCCAGAGTGAATATGTGATTAAAAGCATCACTGCAAAATGTTTTGACCATTTATTTGTTTTCCTTGTCACTTTATTGAAAGAAATTTTTACATTCTAGCAATCAGACTAAAGTCTATTTACTTTAATTAGACCTATATGAATTCTGAGCTCAAAGTCCAGATAACTGGGCTCTATAGAGTCTGAGAAATAGATTGTACCCTGAATTTTTAGATTAAACCATTTTTTGTTTTGTAACAGAAAAATATGAATTTCAAATAAATGCATTTTTTTCTCAGACAATGGAATTTTAGCAAGAAAAAGATGACGAAATGAAATGGCAAATGCAAGACATGAAACATGAAATTTGTTTTGAAAAAAATTAAGAATGCATAATTATCAGTCAACTGTGAATATAGATTTGCCATTGAAGTCCTGGATACAGGATCTGAGATCTAAATTTTATCTATTTCATAGAGAAATTTGTTAGTATTTATTTTGATTAACACTTTAAACAATTACTAAATAGCCTAACTCATAGAGTACAGCTCTGATTTCAACAGGGATATAAAATGTCTGTGTCTCATTGACATCTACACTTTAGAAATTTGACATTGGAATTCCATTTATAAAGCAATGCACTTGGTAAAGGTGAAGGAAATTTCCTTTACCTTCTGCATGATCAAAATCCAACATCTAAAATATTATTTTTGTCCTCCTCATCAAGCCAGCTGATCAGCTTATAAAAACAAAACTTTCCCAGATACACTGCATCCATTTACTCCTGTCAGCAGTGTTCATTTGGCACTGATGCATAGAAAACATTGCTCAAATAGATGATAAAGTTATGAATAAAGTTCTATGCTGGAAATATGACACTCTCCTTGAAAGTATTACATGATCAAAACTCACATCCAAGTTTCTCCATTAGGGTAAACATTTCTACAATGTAAGGGATGGATTTTTTCTATTCAAAGCAGAGGAAAGCACTGCAAACTGAAGTGATTCACTTCCTTGACCTATGAGCTGACTGCGTTTTCCAGCTAAACTTTTGGGCCATATTCTATGCAAGCAATCACATATATGATTGAACCACATGCAAACAACCCTAGAGAAATCATTCTTCAATTTGTGCAGTTTTTTCATGTTGGAAGGAAGGAGCACTTTTTCTATTTAACTGAGGTTAATTTTCATTACATCTCAATTGAAGTATAAAGGATCTTTAAATCTTCCACCCAGCATCATTATGGATAAATTAGTATCTCTGAAAGCACAGAAACCTTTGATTCAAAGGTCAGTAATGACAAAAGACAACCACAGAACTAAACAGATCTTTGACCAGAATGATATAATTCTTTCAGAAATGAGTGGAATACTTTTCACAAAGAACAGAATTTAAATGGGAACATCACTGTTATCCTTTACCAGCCCTCATTCTTTTAAAAAAGGAAGACTTTGATTATAGAATATTTTGATTTGAAAATTTATGCAGGAGACAGCTTGTGTTCATAGGTGTAAATCCAACATTTCACTTTTTGTCTCTTCAAGCATATTAGAAGTCTAGCAATCTTTTTGCATACCCTTCTCTCAATCCAGCTCAGGACAGTACATTAAATATGATTATTAGATATAAAATTATCTTAACTATTTTTGACATAAGCAAAAAATAAAAATAAAATACATTTCCTGGTATCTTTAATCATTATTATTTTAACAAAACACTGAAAAGCAAAAGTATAGCTTTGTGTAATCCCCAAACAAGAGTACTGGACTTTCAGTACTTATTGCAACATGTGAAATATTCCAGCTTTTCTAGGAGTCTTCTTAAAACTGGCTCTGTCCTTGAGGTGTCAGATTAACACTCCACTCAGAAGACAAATTGTTCATGGGCATGCTGGACATATGAGAGCCATTAGATAGTGAGATCCACATTCTTGAAAAATGAAAAATTCTAGGCAACATTACATTTTATAAATGCAAGATGTTTATTATTACTGCACTAGCAATAAATGTTTAGAAACTGGAGAGGGTTCACAATGATTCTGACTAAGAACATATGAGGATGGAGCCATTGAATTCTGGCATGAAATAAAAGGTCTGGAAGCTATTATGCATTTAGCCCTTTATGAGTATTTAATTATATCAATAGGAGAACACAATTTCTGTTGCGTGCTTTGTGATGAATGTCTTCATTTATTCATGTTACAATGAATGATAGATGACTTCAAGCCAGATGTGGGAACTCATTTGTAATTTGCTTAAATTATTTTAGTGAAATTTCTTCTACAGTTCATAGGATATTTCACTGAATGTCATGGAAATCAATCTGATATGCAAAATTTTATTTCTGCTTGAAGAATGAACTTGTTTTTGCTAAACTATAGGTAGATAAGTGGTAATAAACATCAAATGTTATGTGGTTAACTGCTTTTTAGACACTAATACAGTTTGTAATGAGAAAAATGGATTTCAGTCTCTGAGTCTTTCATCCAACCTGTCACAGAAAAGCAAGTAGTTGTTAAGTAGTTTAATAGTACTCAAAGTAGCTTAACAGATGATTCTGCCAAAATAGCTTATTCCAGGTAAGGTAAAAATTCCTCAATTACAAATATCTTCAACGAATTTATCATTTAAAGATTTTTCAATATATAGTACCCAAAAAATATCACTTTGTTTCTTGAATTTCAGTGCAATAGTTAGTTAATAGCTTATATGTCCACTGATAATATGAAAATATACTTGAAGCTGTTGGTGTGAAGGTACTACAATAGGAAACAAAAAAGATGACTAAGGAACCTATAGTCAAGAAGCTACAAAAAAAAAAAAATGGGGCACAAATTGAAGCATTCACATTTGCTGATAATTTGACTTTTTTTCCAAAGTATTGATGAAAATCATTAAAGTTCAATTTATTTATATTATTTGTTTAACCTTAGACAGCAGGCATGTCTATCCTTTCATTTTTATTATCTTAGACTCTTTGTGTATGTTTCTACTTGATTTACCTATTCCCCTGCTATTTCTATTTGTAAAAGTAAACATGAGAGAAAAGTTAACAAATTATCACAACCTTTTTTGTCTGGTGGTAAGTTTGCCATTTCAAATTCCTTCTACTTCTTTCACAAAGATCAACAAATACTATTGCAATGGGGGCACAAAATAAATTTTTTGTTTGATAAAACTTATGCTATTCAAATTCATCCACTTAAGGAAAAGGAAAAAGGAAATCAGAAAGAAGCACTAAAATAAAAGATTTAACCCATTTTAATTTTTATGTAAAGTGTTTTTATATCTTAAATTTTTACTATATTATATCCTATAGCTTATCCACACCTGAAAACCAGGCAGCTTGAAGACTTTTTAGTTCTCTATTTTCAACAGAGAATGTATATTTACTATCTACTAAATTAAATTCTATGTTCTCAAATGTCTATTACATTTAACACTTTCTAACTTCAGAGACCTAGTTTAGTGAAGGGCATCTAGTTTTATTACTCAGGCTTCATCAGTGTTTCAATGACTAATTTTACACGTCTAAGTTCATACCATACATGTCTCCATTTATTACACATGCAGTTCAGATATTCAGACAGTGAAATATTGGTCATAAAATGTGATGAAAAAAACCTACAATATGACTCTGATTGCCACTGCTGTATTTAGATTTTTCTTCTGATATCTCTCTTGTTTCTATGCAACTTCTCATATAATTATGCTTTAATGAGAATTCATGGTGTCTTTAAAAAACCAAAAAACCGACAAAATCTGCAGATGATAAAAGATAAAATTCACTGCCCTCCATTATTTTCCTCAAAAGTAATGTACATTATAAGCAGCCTGACTCAAAAAGAATCTTTCAACCGTATAAACCAAAATATGTTGTCTCTTTTTCCAATATCCCTATCTACATCCTAGCTAAGCTTCCCATGTGCATTGTTAAGGAAAATAGCTCCAAGTTACTGTGATTTCTTAAATAAGAAACCCTTCTAGTGAGATGTATATTCATTACTTGGTTTGTGGAAACAAGTAATGAATCCTCCAAGGTTTACCAATTAAGTAAATCACAGTTTAAATGGGGAATATATCCTGAGATAAGTATCAATAAACTTGTCTCTTAACAATGAAATTAGGTGTTCCTCATAGATGGATTACACTCCTTCAATTGACCTTTAGCCATCTATTTTTCAGTACCAATAACTATCACCTTGTGTAGTCTAGTTAGAGTTGCAGGTGAAAATAAAAAATTCCCTAGTTAAATAAAGAAGAAAACAGAAATAAGGTAAAACTAAAGCACAGAAAAAGGAAATTTAAACTATACATTTGTAGGACCACTTATACCTTCTATACCACTTACACCTTCTAGGTCATCCATATACCTTGTTTCTACATGAAGTATGATTGTTCCTGTTTCTTTCCCTACCTGTGCTATAGCTATTTGTCCAAAAATTGGAGGTTACTGTGCTATGAATTCCATTACATCCCACACTTGTTAACAGATATTTTAGTTGAAGTCTACTATGTAGTTGACATTTTGTACTGATCTAGGCCTGGATGCCAATGAGATAAGAAGATTTCCTTTTGTTTTAATATCTAGTAGGAAGAATGATATATTACATCTTGTAACAAATGAACAAGCAAACCTCTTAGTAGAATGATCGTTCAGTGTTCATGATATATTTTTTTGAGAGATATCAGCTTCCATTTCTTTGTAGCACTTTTAATTTATGGTTTTCTTCTCACTGTTAATACAGAAAGATAGCCTTTTTGCTGTAGCTCTTTTAGTAGAGTTAAACAATAAAAAGCCATTAAATTTTTTATTCTTACAAAATAATTGTGATAATATTAGCACAAGTCCACAACTAATGTCTAGTTTTTTAATTCAGCTTAACATTTTTTTTAACTCTCTTGTATTTCAAGCATAAAGAAACTGCTGCTAAATAAGTGCTGAAGCTTAACACAAAGTATTGTTCCTGTTTCTCTTTGACTGAATTTGCGTTTTAAAAACATGATTCCCTGACACAGTTCTTTACCTTTTTCTTAAACAGTGCTACATGGAAAGTGACAATCCATCATTCAAGTCTAAAATGACTTAAAACCCAATCATTTAAATATAAAGACAATCCTTCCAGACATGCTGCCTTAAATAGAGAAGTTTAATATTGAAAATTGTTTTAATTGTAAAGTCAGACTGTTGGAAGTAGAATTTGGTGATAGAAATTAAACTGCAACTTTTTACACATTTCTGTGTAAACATTTCTCCATCACATCAGTTTTAAGACATTTTAGATCTATGGTTTATAAAGGGACACATTACAGGCAGTGACATAACTGCGATAGGCTTCATCAAAAAGATGTAAAGATTAGGACTACTGGAAGCATATTTTGAAAGAGACCAATCTTGACTCACAAGACAAAATTAAAACCTGTTAATTTACACTGGTATATGACAAAGGTACTATCAAATTATATGTGGTTGAGAAGAATAAACATAGCAAATGCATAGTTCTTTAGCCTTTCTCTGTATGTTTTCATTCAAAGCACAGTTAATTTAGTCTTCTATGCTGCCATGTAGTAATAACTGAATAATAATAAAGATTTATATTCAGGCAATTGGGTTTATGCTTCTGAAGGAATTTAATTATGTAATAGCAAACACTTTGTAACAGAGATTATGTGGAATGATATTAAAAGAAATAATTGGAGAAAAGAAGTCTTGATGTCACTTCAGTTTGTTGTGTTTTCTGTAATTCTGATACAATGATATTCACTTAATTGAATACTCTAGACTGAATTCTAAACCAGCAAAATGGTAAAGCCTGCAGGTATTACAGCTAGAAGTTTTACTTTGGAGAAGTACACTTATTCCAAAGGAAAATATTATTCATGTCGGTAATTTTCAACTTTTCCAGTTTACAGTGTCATTTGCCCTTTCGGTTTGTATTGCAGATCTGTGCTTATTGTTTCTTTCACGACCACCTGAGGTGTCTGTTCCCCAAAAGCCCAAGTATAAGAGGCTGAAATCAGCCACTGTAGGAGAAAGTTATCCTAGTGGAAGAAGTAAATAATGTAAGATTAAAAAAAAAAAAAAAGTGTAAAAGCGTATATATTTCTGCTTCATTAGCTATTTAGAAAAGCAGAAGAGCTTGTGTGCATGTTTTATGGAGAAGTAATTGAAATGAAAACAGAATATGATCTCGCTCAGTATTGAGAATTTGGCAACAGATTTTGACTGATTCTTGGTACTTTATTCTTCTGTCTCCATGCAACATTTTCAGACAAGAACTTTCTTACTTCCTTACATGTTGCTTCTTATGTTACATTTAATGATAGTCAAGACTATGTAAGTTTTCCTTTTTCTGTTAAAACTCAGTCTGCTTATTAAAGCATGTATTTCTTAAACATCTTCTTCCTGTCTTCTCTTTTTCTTGTCTTATATTTGAAGTGATAATACTATAAGCGAGAAAGTTCATAAACAAAGTTTATAAAAATATTTAAAAGATTCTGTGTAGGCAGAAAAACACAGCTTGACAATTAATATGGCTTTCCTATCCTATGATACCCTGCTGCAGCCTGGATAAACAAACATATGCATTATGTGATCTGGGGCAATGCTTTGCCCAGCATTGTTTAGTGAGAAAAGAGTATCATGTTTTCATAGGCTTAAGAGTTTTGTGCAAATGATGCATATACAACAAGCCATAAACTATAACACACTGGGTATCACACCTAAAATGTGGAAAATATGATATTTCAACTCAAAATTTCTACCCAGTCTATGGAATCAGGTCCATCTTTTCACCAGCAACCTTGTTTCTCTTCAGAAATGCATTTACTACACAGGTAATGTATAACCCCAAAGAAAGAATGATAAACATTGATACTATCCCAGAAATTCTCTTATTACTTTCTTTAGGGTGACGGATAGTGTATTATGAACAGCTTTATTACTAGGGCAAAGTTCCATGGCTAACAGCAGCGAACTGTCAAAGATACTCATAAAGAACTAACAATAAGCTTACATTTATAAAGTGATTTTCATCCCAAAGGAATTAAGAGTACTTTCCAAAGTTGATAGAAAAGAAACATAGCAACATCTGTTACTGAATACAACAGACTCAGAGGAGGACAAAACACATTGTAAGGTTGTGCAATGTGCTCTGTAATCTTTACTGCAAGTGATTTGCAAATAGCAGGTTTTCTTTTTATAAAGAAAACGTTATGAAAACTCTTCGGCAGTGGAAGAAACTGTGGCAATCTTATTTGGGCATTAGTCCAAGTGAGTGGCATTGCCTAACAACATAATGTGCCAAAATCCTGAAGTGTTTTTTTTTAAATCTGAATTCTCAGAAAACAACATATCAATATTTTATAAAATACTACAAATAATAGTACAAATAAGACTGGTTGCAGTCACAGATACTGAAATGTAGAAAACACTGAGGAAACCTCAAATCACTTGAAGTCTACCAGAATTAAAAAAAAAACAACCCACAAAAAACAACCAAACAAAAAACCAAAAAATCAGAAAAAAGAATAGCTCACTGTATGTTCAGAAGGCTGTGACAATAAAGCTGCCTCAGTAGTACTATTGAATACATAAATACATATCTATCCTCCAGATACATAATCTGTTAGGCAACTGAGGGGAATAGCATGAAAGCACTTGAATCAGTTAAGGACTTTTGTTGGAACATTCCACTCTAGAATATATAGACATGTGGCCATATCTCTCTTCACTGAATATTTCAGTTTATTATAAAATATTTTTTTTAATTTTCACAGCTGATGAGGTGATGACTGCCTTCCTTACAGAGGCCATGGACTTGCTATCTTGGGAATGTGCAGAGCAAGATCCTGACTACTGAGAGAGATGGTCTCATATGAAGTTACGTAGAGATGTTAGACAACCCCTTGGATTTTACTGATATACAACAGCAGATTCCTAAACATGGTTTTTCTAAATGTATTTGGCAATGCTAAAACACAGATGCACACACACATATCTATGCACACACATATATACAATTCTAGGCGTACTTTTAGTGCTATTTCTCAGTCTCCTGCTGCTTTTCATTCAAGAATTTTGGAGCATTTTGCAGACATTATCTAATAATCTCACAACATGGGGTAGGTAAGGGATATTACTGAGTTTAAATGTTTGTCCGCTGACCTAGTGGGAATTCTTCTGCTGTTTCTGACAAAATTCTGTCAATCTTTGGCAAGCAGGTGAAAATACAGTTAAGAGAAATATGGAAATGAAACCAGCTCCACTTCATGCCTGAAGCAGGATCACACCTGCTGAGGCCACAAGTGGAAAAGGCATTTGAATGCCAAGCACATAAAAGTTCCACAAAGGCAAACATGGTAATTAGCAATGGATGGGAAAGACAGCATGAGGTGAAATGGTCAGTTTGATCTTTATAATTATCATTCAGGAGTGTGACACAGGGATTATACAATGTCAGGCAGGTAATGCAAATGTTAAACAAATCATCTATCTTGAAATTTCTTAAACATCTAGTTTACGGCTTTAAGATCAGACTTGGTTTTGATACTTGCAAAGCTTTGCTTTGTCAGATTCCCTAATGTATATAACAGTCTTTACCTACGCAGGAAATCTGGACTGACCATCTGAGGCCTGTTTCCTTTATATCTTGTAGATCACAGGTTTGCTTTTGGACACCTAATAAATAATTCACTACCATCTAAGAATCTGACAATTCCTCTACCTTATAAACTCACTGCCAAATAGGTTAAAAACTAGAACTTTCTGTCTTTCTGGTCTAAAATGCATGCTTGGTGGCTAGGAAGATCTTTTTCTTCAATATTGAATTAAATCTTTGCCTTTATTTATACTGCAAACAGCATTGCAATTAGTAATCCCAAGCTTTTCTTCCTATACACTAATGGCTGTCAATGGATTTCACCATATGCCTCCTCTATAAGTCAGGCAACTGATGGCAGCTTTTTGAATTGGAAGGAAGCTACTAGACATTGCCAAATCTTGTTATACCTCGTTAGTGACAGTACACATTACTTTCATTTGTTTTCAAAGAAAGACAAAGATAACTGCACATCATGGATAAACACAAATTCTCTAAGTCCTTAATTCGCCTATGATTCTATGGCAGACCATTTAGACTCTATCTGTTAAAAATTCTTAAGACATCTAATACTTTAAAAGCACATGTCCTTTCAGCTTGTGTCAGTACACAAAGTGAAGAAATGTAGAACCCAACTTGTTAAGAATAATATTTATTTCTTTCATGGATGTGTAAATATGCCATGATCTTACTGAAGATAATGCAACAATTCCATGTACTAGTGTAATGAGAGCAGAGTGTGACCCCAAAAGCCTACACATATCTTAAAAAGCTTCAAAAATTTAAGTCATAAATAACTTACAGGAAATCAAACTGGCAGTCCTTTCCCCAGTAAAATATTGATGTTTTGCTTTCATGGAGTTCCTCTCAGACTAAGGTAATAGAGGCTGGTCAGCTGATTTCTCCTCTCAATAATACATTCTGAGGGACTTACACTACCAGTCCTCAAGGAAAAAGAGTTGCTTGCATCAAGGTTGCCATCTGAACAATTGGTGAGATTAAAAAGCAGACTAAATTTCCCCTTAATCTTCCCTGAACATTTTGCACCATTTTCTTTTAAACCTATTGTTAACTGGAATAACTTCATAGGTAGATCTTTATGAATATGAAAATAATACATGACAAAGTACTTAGAATATTATATACTTTCGTTTTTATTGTCATGTTTTTTTATTTGCTGACATTTCTTTTTTACTGAAATAATCAAATACAACAATTATTTCATAATTGTTAACCAACAGATCTATAAGGGAAACTGTGACCTACTAAGATCTCCTGTGTACATTTTTGAAGGAAAAAGTACTTGAGATGTTGTGCAGAATAATCATCACAAAAGAGTGTCTGGTAATTTATGATTACCAGTGAATCAAGAAAAACTCCACACCCCAAAGAATCACAGAATCACAGAATGTGAGGCATTGGAATAGACCTCAAAAGATCACCTAGTCCAACCCCCCTGCCAGAGCAGAATCACCTAGAGACATCTATTATGTACTCAAGGGGACAGAAAGAATTAGAAATAATTGTGAGAGAAAAGATGTAAAAAAGGCAATACATTGCCTCCACTAATGAGATTAAAATCATGTAGCCATGATCACTTTAAGCGAATACAACTTTGATAGATCCTAAAGGAGTTGATGAGGACTTAGTACATAGGATTATATAGGGTTATGTAGTGTGAATATTAAAAGAGCTACAAGGAAGCAACTCAACTTCTACACATTAATTGAAAGATGGTAGAGGTAATTGGTCTGGTTTTGTTCCTGTATCTAATAAATACAACAATCTCTGGAATGTAATTTCTTGAAGACTTTCATAAGTGCACATGAAAGTGGACTGATGAAAATATGCATGTAAATTACAACTCTTCAGATACCATTTCTGGACTTGTGTCACTTGTTTCTCCTTTGTTAATCTTCCATTCACAGCAGATGGAGATTTCATCCTTTTACTTTGAGTGGTTGTCTTGCAAGTGCATCATGATGTGCTTAGTTCCTCACACTAGATGGAGCAGCGGAGCTTAAACTCTAGACAGTATCTCTACATGAAAAAAATAACATTTACTGCAGGTGCAGTTGTTGACAGTCACCTTGCATAGGTAATCAACTGTGACATGTATCTCACACCTAATCGAATGCGCTAAAATTGCACATTTTGAATGTCTCTAAGTCAAGGAATCTTTTATACAGCCTAATAAATTTGTGCAGGTGCTAAGAATGACAGTCTACCAGTGTGCTGGTTCTCAAGAGCAGAAAAAGATAACCCAACAACTCTGGGCATACAAGAGGAAATTTGAATGATAAAGTCATAAAGGCCAGTCCTAGGAGAAGATGAAGACTATGAGACATAAAGCAAAATTATTCCTTCACTTCCTTACAGCTTCTGGGTCGCTGTTTAGACCAATTCTGATTAAGCTTCACTGCTTGTCTGATAAAATGTCTCTGCAATCAACAAAAAACAACTCTTAGACCAGCTGTTAAGAAGCAGAGCAATGGTAGAGGCATGGGTAACAGAAAACCAGTGAGACACATGAAAATCAAAACCTCTGTTGACAGAAACTTTCTGGTGTTCCTGGTATACTGCCTCATACAGGAAGCAAGGATACTGTTGTAACAGCAACTGTGTACTGATATCATGGATGGTTCTCACAAACTAGCTGAATAAATTTAGTTCTTCCTATGATAAAAACAACCAAGGCATCTCATGGTAAACCTGGTTTCCCTAGGGTCAGGTGTAAATTCTGAGTCATATTCATCTATTGGATTCTTGCCCCTGTGCTGAAGTTACTTGCAGAAGTAAATCTTAGGCAAGCTACAACCTCAATCAAGAAAATATAGACACAAAAAAGATCAAATAAGGAGGATATTCAACTCTTTTATGTATTGTTATTATTTATTCTATGTAAATTAAAAGTTGGAGAAAAAAAGAGTCTAGGAAGACCCATATTTTGGGGTGTCAATATTTCCTTATGTCTCCTGCTTACAAGTTGATCTCTTCTCATACGTACATCAAAATAAAGAAATAAGTCCTTTCTACTCACACCTTTATTTTTTTTTTGTTCAACCTTTTCAATGCAAGAAACATAATACTAAAAAAAATATGATCCCTGAAACCAACTGATAGTATAACTGGTAATATGACAGTGAATTGCTACTGTGTCATGAATCATGACAGAATTGCTCTGTCATGAAGCAGCTAATGAATTATATATAAGTATGGTATTCAGGGTTTCATAATGACAGTGTTTATTAAGGTACACAGAGACACAAACATGAAGTCCATCATGAGGCACATTCTATGTGAAAGCATCACAACAAATCCCCAAAGAAGAAAGGCTAGAAGAAAAAAAAAGTTTTGCTTTTTGCTAAATTAATAGATTCACAGAATACTTCAGGTTGGAAGGGACCTTAAATATCATCTAATTCCAACACTCCTGCATTGAGCAGGGACACCCCTCACGGGACCAAGTTGTGCAAGGCCCCAACACTTGTCTTCAACACTTCCAGGGAGGGGGCAGCCACAACGTCCTTGGGCAACCTGAACCAGTGTGTCACCACCCTCATTGTGAAGAACTTCCTCCTGACTTCCAGTCTAAACCTACCCTCTTCCAGCTTGAAACCATTACCCCTGCTCCTACCACTACAAGCCCTTCTAAACAGCCCCTCCTCAGCTTTTGTGTAGCCCCCTTCAGGTACTGGAAGGCCACTGTGAGATCTCTGTGAAGTCTCCTCCACGTGGAACAGCCCCAACTCTCTCATCCTGTCTCCATAGGAGAGGTGCTCCAGCCCTCCAGTCATCCTTGTGGCCCTCCTCTGGACACGTTCCAACAGTTCAATATCTTTCCTGTGTTGAGGGCTCCAGAACTGGGTGCAGTACTCCAATGGGGTCTCACAAGAGCAGAACAGAGGGGGAGGATCACCTCCTTCAACCTACTGGTCACACTCCTCTTGATGCAGTCCAGGATGCAGTTGGCTTTCTGGGACACAGGCAAACATGGGCCAGCTCATGTTGAGTTTCTTCTCAACCAACACCCCCACATCCTTGTCCCCAAGGCTGCTCTCAATCTGTTCCCCACCCAGCCTGTATTTGTGCCTGGCATTGCCTTGATGCAGATGCAGGACCTTGCACTTGGCTTTGTTGAATCTCATGAGGTTGGCACTGGCCCACCTCTGAAGCCTGTCCAGGTTCCTCGTGATGGCCTCCCTTCCTTCCAATGTGTCTACCACACCACACAGCTTGGTGTCATCGACAAACTTGCTAAGGGGGCACTCAATGCCACTGTTCATATGGTCGACAAAGATGTTGAACAGCACTGGTCCCAGTGCTGACCCATGAGGGATGCCACTTGTCACTGCTCTCCATTTGGAATTTGAACTGTCGACCACAATTCTCTGAGTGTGACCATCCAGCCAATCCACTATCCAGTAAGTGGTCCATTTATCAAGTCCATGATTTTCCAATTTGGTGACCAGGATGTTGTGCGGGACAGTGTCTGATGCTTTACACAATTCCAGGTAGATGATAGACTAGTGCAAGTTTAGGTTCTTTAGATGGTCTTGAATCTGATCTTCACTGGTTGGATCATCCTTTACCCTGTCTCCATCTTTGCTTACTGGGACTATGGTAGAGTGGTTAGGGACTTTGCCACTGAAGACTGTGACAAAGAAGTCATTAAGTACCTCAGCGTTCTCCATAGCACCTGTGACCGGAACACAAAGCTGTTGATAAAGCAATCAAGTAAAACAGAGTTTGATCTAACAAAAAGTAAGCTTCAACTCTAAAAGAGCAAAACAATTAATTTGTCTGTCCATTTGTCTTTCTATATATACTTCTATAGTTCACCCCTTTTAGAAATTATCCTCAAAAGTTGAATAGTAAAGCATATGGTATGTATAAGGAATGACACATTGACAAACTCATCAAGAAAGGAAAGCAAATTAACATAGTAAGGGAAAGAGAAAGATATAAAAGCAGTATGATTTGAACTCAGCACAGGAAAAAAGTAATTTGAGCAGTTCTTGCAGTTCTTCACATCTATAATTTTGTCCTTTCTCTTTATGTAACAGTACTATCTATTTTGGCTCTTATGGGGAGATCCTTCTAGTCACACCTTCCCTTAATCTGGTTGAATTAAATAAAAATTAATTTGTTAGAAACAATAAAGTTTTCATTCCTCATGCAAGATTGTGAAAAAACTGCACTAGAACACTAGCAAGTGCAGTCTTCCAGCACATCATTTAGATTTTCTAAAGAGACTGCATACCTTTCCCATCCTTCATTTCAGCTGCATGGGCCAGATGAAGAGCTATACTTACAATACTGTCCTGGTTTGAAAATTAACAAATTTTCAACTATTAGTTTTGGTGCTTTTATGCTGAAAAAGCATTTTATTTTGAAGATGTAGATAGCTTTCCTAGCAGACCTCCTGCATCAGTGTGTGGACTCTACATGTGATTGGTGGACAGAGTCCATAAAGGGAAGGTACTTCCTTCTTCTTCACTTTCTCTTCATCATCTTCTTCACCATCTTTGCCTTTCTACTGCTTCTGCTGCAATACATCTTGAGAGACAGAGAGCTCCTTTAGAAGAGAGCTCCCCCCACGGCCATCAAGTGTGGTGGTGGGGTGTGAGAATGGATCTCAACCTCCTGCCACCAAAGGGTGGAATGCAAAGGAAGCTTAAACTTGGCTGCAGCTGTGCTGTGGGGGTAACATGGGAGTTGCGTGGGAGTTTGAACGACGCAGGGAGGCCAAGCGGTTTTCCCTACAGGCAAACCTCTTTCTGTGAACATGCAACCTTCCCCATCTTCATTGAGGGCTCAGATACAGAAAAGCCAGCACCAGCTCGTTTGTGTCCTTGGCAGTGGGCCGAAGTAAGGGCAACTCCTCCAAAGCAGTGCTACAGTCTAAACATCTTTGAAGATGCCAGACAGATGTGAGCTTTTAACCCTCTACCTCCTTTGGTTCTTGACCACAGGGGAGAAGAAAGAAAGGCTCTGCATAAGGCCTGAGGAAAGCTCTTGGATGAGACCCTGAAAAGCCTAGTCTCATAACAGGTGTTGACCCATGTAACCGAAGCCATGTTGGCTTTGTCTCCACCGTGCTGGCAAAGATCCTGTATACTCTGCCACTGAGAGACTAAGTGAAGCCTCTACTAAAAGAGAGAAAGAGAGATCATAAATACTGATGCCTTTGGCAAACGGAGAGAGTCTGGAAACCTGTTGTATCCTCCACATTTGATGCTGCTATAGCCTCAAAGAAGAACCCCAAGCCGATGGGAGCTAGNGTGTCTGTAAAGGCATTGTGATACAGTTTCTGTTTTACCTTTTTGATTCTTTTACTTATTTGGGATTTTTTTCCTTTTCTTCTTGGTGATGGGTTCAATAAACTGTTGTCTTTTTAGTGAAGTTGCATAATTACCTGTTGAACTCTCGGTGAGAGCTGGTTGATGTGCTAGAATTACAAGCACCAACCCAAACTGATTTAGACCATCTCTTTAAACCATTACAAATACTCAAGGTAAAAAATATTTTCCAGTACTAACAGTGACTAGGAAAATGTCTGGCATGAAACACTGGGCTACACCCTTGAGCGTCGGCAACTTACACGCAATTTGCATTTCAGTAAATAGATAATTGATTCTTCTTCCTGCTCATAGATAATTGATTCTTCTTCCTGCTCATTTTCAGGGGGCATTTTTATTTTGTGGTTGGTTGGTTTGTAAAGTGATATTGATTGTATGATTTCTAAGGGAGACTTGAAGCTGCTCTATGATTGAGAAAAGAAACTATGCCGTGTTTGTGTAAGCCCTAAGGAAAAAAAATATTTCAAATTTGTCCTGATTTATTCTACTTTCACCTTTTTCATTAGGCATTAATTTGTGAGATCACTGTAGTAACTGACCTGTTTTCTGGCCTAACAGAAATCAAAGTCATGGTGTAGGAGTGTAATTTTAATGTATGCCCTGGGAATGAAAGTCAACCAAGAAGGCTACAGTTAATTTAGCAGACCTCATAATATTCAGTCATTTCTTAGCCACGGGGACTTGACTTTAAACTGTCTGAAGGTCAAACATACAGTGTCTGCTACAGAATCCTTCAAGAACATGAGTCACATCACACATCTGCCACTCCTCGCTTAGAACAATTCAGCACAGTTAGGAGCTTCCCTCTAAAAAGAAGCTGAAGATAAAGTAAACACTGCAAATGAATTACCCTTCTCCCTCTGGAAAGGTCATGTTTGAGGTTCACTGCCACTGCAAGATGGTGAAGCTTGTACCAGTGCCCACCTGCTAAGGATTAAACAGAGAGCTACAGTCTCCAGTGCAATAAGTGCCTAGTCATTAATGGGCTCTAAATTCATCACCAGAAGCTCTGACAAGGCAATAATCCATTCATTAATGTGTGTTAATATGTGCCCTGTGGAGCTGTCCTAACTTAAAAACAAAAGGCAAGATGTTCACATGTGTCATTCGGAGAAGGACAGAACAGGGAATTCTTAGCACCATGGAGACAGAAACAATTGCAACAAGTGTTTTATTGCACATTTCCCAGCAGGATGTTCAGAAAATAAAGATACAGCATATGCTGCAACAATAAAGCAATTCCTTCTTGACCAGATCCAAGGTGTACTATGTGATTGTTCCCATGGCTTATTTCAAATGGATACATGTTTTTTCTTGTGTGCATCAAGCAGGTGCACAGGGGTTCAAAGAGGTTACAAAGAACAAACTCTGATCCTCTGTACTTCTATTTAGGGGAGAGCCAATACGTGAAGAAGGTAAACAGTCAGAAAGTGAAATGCTAAGACTTTACCTTTTTCTCCTTTCAGTATTACAAGAAAATTGACCCAGCTTGTCTGTACACAAGGTTTGCAGGTGCCTCATTCTACAAGAGACAAAAATGTTGACCCTCTGTGTGGTCCTTGATTATTGCTGGCAGTTTTGGCTGTGAATTAGAGACACAGATGAATGTCAACTGAAATGATTGGAAGTATGATGATTCTGAAAGAAACCTGTATAAGCATAGGCATACAAGTAAAACTGAGTAATGGTTACCAGGATCCAGATCAAATCTACCTTAGTTTTCTCTATATATGGTAAATTTTTCTTATGGTGTAATATTAATTTGGCTATGGCTTAATTGAAATAAAAATATGCCTGCATCAGCAAGTAAAAAAATTAGCATATACTATTATATATAATCCGTTATAACTAAAATGCAAAGAATTTGCATAAACATATACCCTCTTGCTATTTGTCCATACAATTGTGACTGCTTTTGTGTCGTTTAAAGGAAGCCTGCATGTTGCAGTGAACATTACATGATCTGTTCGTTTACCTCTGGGAGACTATGACTAACTTGGCCAATCACTGAGGTGTACACCAGTATGATGAACAGCAAATGGCGTTTATTACCGCATGGCGTACACTTATATACCCCATGCCCTTTGTGTGCGCCCCTTTCCTACTGGCGTAGCAGAATAGAGGACCCATCACGCCACAACCCGCAAGCCCGCATGCACATAATACAACACTTGCAGAACTTGTTAGAACTAGTTTCACTACAGATTATAAGACCAATAAGCACAACTACTGAGCAATAATGAACCTTATGTGTTTGGATCATTTACATCACCTTTTGTCAATTTTCAGTATAATCTTCCAAAATAAACCAGAATTTTTTCATGAAATGTTGCCTACTCTTTAATAGAATTAGCCAGCAGATGATATGGAGAGAAATAAAGCAAGAAGCCCTTGGAAGACGTGTTGTGGAAAATATGAGAGGGATGGTGCCAGCTGAAACTTTCATCATTCTTTTAGTTTATCTTATGACCAAATTTTATTTTATTCTAGGCTTTAGCCTTGTACAAGAAGGGATAAAACTTAGCTGCTGTCTACAATATTTCATCTAAACACATTTTTGAAAGTCTAAAAATTTACGTTGATTTTGTCTATAATGTTCAGCTTTTAAAAGCTCATGCTCTTCTCAGAGGCCACAATTGTATTATTTATATTTTCTTGGTGACTAGGCTAGTTGAATCCAATTTCTCAACAACAGAATTATTTATCTAAGTAGAAGAAAAAGTTGATTGTGAATCAGAAGATGTAAACTAGGAATCAAGGAATAAAACAGTTCTGGGAGGTGATTCAGGAAACAAATGGAATCTTATTCTGTCTCTGTCAACACTGACTGTAGAACGAACCTGGAATAATTAGTAATCTAAGCCTGATTTTCATATATGTGTCTAACTGCATGCAGAATGACATTAGGACTAGATGTCTTGGAGGCCAGTCAATGGCAACAAATCACTTATTTTCACTGTATTCACTTACCAAAAGCCTTACATTCCTGCCACCACTTGTCCTGACTTCAGATTATTTAAATTGAACTATGCAACCTCTAATTCTTGACTACGTAACATAACTAGTTCATTCCTTCATTATTCCTATCAATTCTTTCATGTGCATTTGTTGTGAGATATATAAGGATCACAGATGTTCTCTGAGAACCTATATGTTCATTTAAGTTTCCTGATTTTTTCAGTACTTACAAAAAATATCTCTTTTGAAATAAGTGTCATAAACCTGATTCATCATACTATGTGACCAGAGCACTAATAATATATCATTATAATTTTAATTACTGTTTTTAACAAATAACATCTACTTAAAGTATATTGAACAAAACTTTGCATCTTGTTCAATTTGAAGTCCAAGATTTTCTCCTTACAGACATTTTCTCCCTACAGACCTTTTCTCCTTACCTTCAGAGCATATGTTTCAACTGAAGCCATCATTGTAACCTTATTCTGTTCTTACTTTGTAGTTAATCAAAACAGGTCTCATGCTCATGAGTGATAAATTTGGAACAAAGAGGACTGCAGACAAATATGTGTGATAAATTTGGAACAAAGAAGACTGCAGTCAAATGAAGAAGTCTAAGAATCTAAGCCTTATCTTTCCTGTTAGCAAAAAGGTCCATAAGTGTCATAATGTTTAGGGTAGGTATGTCCCAAAGTATTTAAAGCACAGCAACAGAAAGAAATGTATTCAAAACACTGATGTTCACACTACTTAGTCTTAGGTTTAGGCAAAACTCAGTATAAGCTGTCTTGATAATAAGATGTCCTCCTGTGATCTGGGGATATACTCATTGCTATGAATATTTATATACAGGCATTATTTATTTCCTTGACATTCTTGAAAGTTGTTTGCCTTCTCTGAGTATCAATACGTCAAGGGAAGAAAGTGGCTGACTGTCATTTTCCAAAGCAAACTGTAAATGGATGACCCTTATTAATAATAACCATAAGCACTATTCTAATCTCCTATATGCACCATGACATAAAAAGTCAATCAAATAAAAAGACAGAGACAGCTTTTATAAAGGAATAGCATTGTATTTTCTTTTCAGGCATGCAATTTTCGGAAAGTTTACCTTTAGGATAGAAGATGATACTACAACATAGGCAATTCTCCCAAATAAATAAATAATGACAATTATGATAACATGATCTCCTTCCTGTCAGGAGGAAAATATATACTAAATTGCAGCACTTATCTACCAGCAAGAAATAATTCCCTCCTAGAGGAATGAAGAAGGTCAAGAATTCATTGAAATTGAGTTGGATAATTCATTGAAATCAGAATTACAGTTTTTTCTAAAATATTGAATTTGCTTGTGCTGTAGTCTGAAATCTCATTAATTCAGCAGGTGGACAGGGAAGGATAATTACTCTGGTGCCCCATATTTATTTTTTCTTTGCTCTTCGAGTGAATTCAGCTGTACAGTTTAGAGGAAAGTTGGTCTCACAACCCAGGTAGTTTTCCGGTTTTCCCATCACTGCTGCCAATTAGTGTTAATTGTGAAGGGTTTTTTTAATAATATAGACATCTGTCCATTAAGGAGTAGGGTAAGACCATAAAAAAGTAGTACTCCTGGCCTACAGATGGGAATAATTTTCAGTCACTAATGATTGGACTGGAGTGATGGCTGAAGGTGAAATGCTATATTTTCATGTTACTCATTTGAGCTGTTTATTTCATCTATATGGACATCTGTGAGTAGTGCCATCTGATCATATAAACTTGAAAATTTTAAATTAAAATATGTCAAAATATTTAGCTTGCATGTCTAGTATATGTGAGTATCTATTGATTAATATAAATCTGTAAATAATTTTTCAGAAGACCACAGAAAGGCCATTAGTACTGTTTTGAGATTGAATGACAGTCTCCAAAGTGTCTATGCAAAACCTTGTCTGAAGGATTATTTTCTTAGAACAACTACTTCAAATTGATCAAAAATGCATGAAACTATTTTTCAACGAAAACAGAGTACTTTTGCCATTGCCAATCACAAAGGTTTTTGAAAATAGTGCACAGATACACACATCATTAAGGGTTGGAAGGCATCCACAGGTCATTGAGTCCAAGCCCCCTGCTAGAGTAGGATCATAATATCAAAGACAGGTTACAGAGAAACACATCAATATGGGTCTTAAAAGTCTCCAGAGTGGTAGACTCCACAATGTCTCTGGGCAGCCTGTTCCAATGCTCAGTAATCCTTACAGTAAAGAAATTTTTTTCTCATATTGAGATGGAACTCCTTGTGCTCCAAATTACACCCACTACCCCTTATCCTGTCACAGGTTGCAAGTAAAAAGAGATTGTCTCTTTCTTCTTGACACCCAGTCTTCATGTATTTATATACAGTGATTAAATCCCCTTGCAATCTTCTCCTTTCCAAGCTGAAAAGTCCTGGATCTCTCAATCTCTCCTCATAAATAATAACAACAAATAAATAATAATTTAAAACTGTTAGAAGTAAAATCAGAAGAAATATATAATGTGTAGATACAAAAAATAATCAAAATTTAAATGGCATAAGAAAATTGTGGATATAAGCAAAATTTATGTGATTTCATGGAAATGTAAGCTTTTTTTTTCAAGTCATAATATTTTTTTTTCTAGAATTGAAAGGAAATTTAGGCTGGAAATAGTAGTAGTTCATCTTCTATAATCATGTTAAAATTAATCACATAGCAATATAACATTACTTTTATCTCTAACATAAATATCCCTACTGTAGCTGTTGTTGGATTCACTCATAATATTAGAGCAACTGTCAAAAAATGAAACTTTTTTGTAAATTAGTATACATTCAAGTATTCATTTTGAATAGAAACAAGACAAAATGAGCAAAGTTCTCCTCACTGCTTTTCTACGATGAGTTTCACTACTGCTGAACTTGTGTGAGTGACTGAAAGAAGCTGAGAGGAGCTGGGATACAAAATACAAAGCAATGGTCTTCCCTATCACTATGTTTTCCATGTGAATTAAAATTTATACATTCTTTCCTACCCTTTGTCTCTATTGCCCTACTTTGAGACTACCATTTTTCAGACTGAAAATGCAATGAGAGAAAGAAGGATCAAGGAAGCAGGTCTCAACTAAACAGGCTGATGTGACCAGGTCATCCTGTCTCCAAAGTGTTATCCAAATATGGTGCCCTGCTTATCCTTTCCACAGTTTCTGGTTAATAAATTCATTTTGAGTAAGTCTTCTGACAAGCTGTGAAACTGCTCACCATGGGTGAGTTTTGATTTTCTCAGGTAACTAAATCTAGGACGAAAGTCAGCCTACAGAAACGCTATTAACTGAGAGGCTGAAAGAGGGATCTAATTTAGGTGAGATGGATTAACTCCTGGAGATACTGTTTTCTCCCTGCTATGTAGTGAGTAATTAATTATATTAGACAATTTTTTTTGTCTACTAAAACCCAGTGAGATAAACCACACACTAGGTGAAATATTCAAAACTGCTTAGGAAGTTTTTAACAGAACCAAGATTATGCAGATTTTGAGTCTGAAGCCAGAGCTCTAATTATAAAATTGGCATAGCATCTGCCTACTTCTTTCCTTCCATTAATATCTGCTGCTTCATGCATTGCACATTCTCAGTGATTCGGATAGCAATGGATTAATAAACTATGATGGTGCAGTAGCTGAATGCTGCAAAATCAGCAAAAATATTAAATTGAAGAATTTTGACAAAAAGGATTCATAGTTCTTTAAGTGCAACTAGGACCATCTGGGAGACAGAAGTTAACTGCAATTTTAAATTTATGATACACCTTAATATTAAGACCCTATAAGTGAAGAACTTTTTATCTTTAATACAGAAGCATTTAAGGTTACTTCAGCAGGATTAGAAGTCTATTATGAGATTTATTTGTTACTCATTGCTGAGTTATATTTCAGAATGCTCAAAGCATAAAAACAAGACAATTTCTTGAAGGCTAGCATTTAATTATAGACTTATATAATAATCCATCATTGAATTACCTCCTCATATAGGCTCTGTCCAATGGATTATACCTAACGGTGCAATATTTAATTGGATTTAGTTTTAAACACTGATCGAAGGCTTTCAAAATGAATGCAGAATTAGAAGACTGTCAACAAAACTCTCAGATGTTACCATGAAAGCACTGGTCTCTAGTAAGACATAAATTTCTGTCAGTTGCTTTGCTGATTATCCTTTTCTATCTATTTTATTTGCTGGAAGTTCCACCAAGAAAATCCAGCATTTTAACAGAACTATAAAAGGAAATTTAACAGGAAATAATAATACAAAATATTAACAATATAAAAGGAAATTTAATCTTTACAGTAAGGTCAAGAAGTGCTTATTTTGTTTCTTTAGTTAGCTTAAATACATGTAACACCTGATCTCTTGAAAATAAAGAAAAAAAATACAAAAACTGTAACCATTGTTAGAACCCACCTGACATGAAAAGAAAACAATCCTTAGAAAAATAGTGGTGCTCTTAGATCAAACTTACTGCTAATATATGAGAAAGAGTGAAAATACTAAACAACTCCTTTGTGACAGAAAGTATAATATCATGGCCAAAACACAGGAGCAATACAAAACTAACCTAATAATTTAATCTTCTTTATTAGGACAATTTCAAGGCATATATTTGTTGGGTAGTAGAACATTAAATAAGCATCTACCACTGTATTAAACTTAACCGAGTTTGTTTGAAGACCCAGAAAACTGAAAATCAAATAGAGTATTTCTGAAAATGTTGCAATTGCAGTGTTTCCGCAACAATGACCCACTACTTTCTAGAAATTAGAATTCAAATGTTGCTTTTCTATTTTAATCAAGGAGTAAGAGGGACTCAGGAATATCTGGAACACTTTTTCTGCTCTCCCTGCTGGACTTGGTGATTATGACACAGTGCAGATGTATGCCTCATCACTAAGTTATCATCCTAACCCATTCTGAAGAAAGGCATAGTAAAAGTGTGACTTGGATGCCTCTCCCAGATGTAATATCTCTCAGATGCTCCTTTGGGTTTGGTACTTACAAACATACCACATCTCCCACAAGTCTATTCAGCTCATAACTTAAAGTTAGGGCTTACAAAAGTGAACATACAAAATATGCTGAATTCAGTGTCTTTAAATGAGTGAAATGAAAATTGTACTAAAACCCAGAATGCTTCCTATTATAGGAGATATAACTAACACTTATAAGTACTAATACAATGAAGGAAAGTCCAAATACAAATATGTCTCTTCTGTAAGAAATTCCGCTTTTGATGTACAGCTAAGTTTGTCATTGGTACAACAGGGTAAACACATGTGATCAGACTGATAATGTCAGCAGAATAATACGCATATACTTTTATCCTCTTGGGATCCAGAGTAATAAAAACAAGAGTTTCTTTCCTTGAAGATTTTCATCATTAGAAAACAGTCTGTTTATACTTACACATTGTATGCACTCATTTATTTAGCAAAAATTTGTTTTCTTCTCTATTCCTGAGGGCTCAATATATGAGATTACAAATTTCTGTTATGTTAGGGAATTTAATTTGGTTTATCTTTATGGTATAATAGCAAAGACTCCTCTCAAACAAGTAAGCATCTAAGAATATTATTAAACAATTAAGTCATTATTCCAAGTACTATGACTAATTTTCAGTTTGGGAATTTATATTCTACTGCCTAAAATTACCCTACAAGATTCACAAAAGAAAGGATTCCTCAGTTCTTAAACCTTTGCTATCTGATGTAAAATTCCATTCTTAATATTCATTTACTGTTTATAGATACTCTCTGGGCCACAATGCTCCTCAAAACTTCTACATAGACTATGGACTATATCTTGAGATGTAACGTAAGGATGCACCTTTTTGGGATTGGTGTTTTTACTAAAATTCCAGGGTCTTAAATAAATCTGTAATTTGAAGTTTTATCCAAACCTGAAAACTGCCCAAGCCCATATTTAGGTTCGTTTTGACAAATGCTTTAGATATACTCTGACAAAAGTTTTTTTGAGGTATATATGTTTTAAATGTATATTTTGGATTCCTAAGCCACAAAGTATAATTTTCCTAGAGCTCAAGCTCAGTATTATTTTGACCCAAGCCCATTTTTTTTAAATTCTGGATGAAATGCACATTTAAGTGTTAAGTACTCTGGAGAAGTACAGAGATAACTTTACATTTTCAGACAAAGCTAAGATTTGGAGAGTCCTTAGTCTTTTTCCTGTACCTCTGTTTTCCTGAGGGCAATAATGTCACCTAGTAATGTGAAGTAGTTACAAGTGGCAAGCTGAAATGTCAGTGTCAGCATAAAGTCTGACCTGGACTTGCAAAGGGTGGTTCATTACAAGCCCATGTAGCCAGCCTTTCAGTCCTCAGTATCGCTTGGCGTAATTCATAGTTCAAATCAAAATAATAACCCTCTAATAGTCCCCTGTGAGTCATTCAAAATTATGTTTTGAGTTTGGTCAGTATTTGTTTAACCTATACTGCCAGAAACACTATAAATCCTTTTTCATTTACTAAGCCTTCTAAAGGTCAATACAGGCATACTCCTCCCTGAAAGGATCGCCCTTTCTTACGCTGTATGGCCAGGATGGGAGATGAGATGAGATGTGGGAAAAAAGCAAAAAGCATCAGGAAATCCAGCTTGGAAGAACAGCCAAGACTAACACACCTGATAAAGTATGTGTTCCGGTTATTTTTCAGTAGCACATCCACTGAAAATACAAAAATACTTGTTTCACATCATCCTTGTTAACTAGGTGGACATATTACAATAACACTGCATCACAGGATATGGTAGCTAAGACAATTAAACTCAAACTGACAGGAAATTAGTTAAACATGCTATCTGCAATAATCTGGTTTCAGTAGGTGGATGAAAAAAAGTTAAACTGGCAGTTTGTTGTAAACTGCATTAAGTTCACATCTAACAAAGCTGACTATCGGCACCTACATTTGGGAATGATACTATTGAATCCTCTGAATCCCGATTAGATGCTGAACACTGTCTCTTCATGGGAACAGGAATGCCATAGAGAACTTCTATGATTATAGTTGTACCTCAGTAGAGTGCATACTGTTTGTAAGTTGAATAATACCCATGTTTTAAAATCCCTAAAGCAAACCTGGGCATTCTATGCAGCAGGGCCTTCAGTAAGCATCAAGTCCTAGGACCCCTGCAAAGTCAAACAAAAAACTTCACTGTTTCTCTCTGAGGCTAGAGTATAATATATATCTTTTGTAAGTGAATAATTGACTTAGCTTTAAAAATTAAAACTTTTTTTCCCCAGTCTGTCTTATATCAAGAAAAGAATTTCCAAGAATCACATTTTCCCCAGAACAACAAAAAACACAACAAAATCAAACAGTATTACCAATGGCAATTACAGAATCTTTTATAAGTTAATGCAATTAAGTGGATAATCAGTCCCATAAACAGGGATATAAAGAGTGCTTTAAGGTGTAGAATACTAGGAAATTAGAAGTCAACAGAAGGATTTGCCTAGAAGCTGTACTTAGAGCAGCTTTAAGGGACAGACAGGAGTCTCACAAATAGCATCTGATGAACAGTAAAGTAACATTTTATTTTGTTAAAAATTACCTTGTCAAAGTATTTGGTGATTTGTTCCAGATTATTTTGCAATACATCTAGGAATTATATTTCAGAAATTAAAGTATAAATGCTAATTGCAGGAAGGCTTTTTCAGAGCTAGGTCATTTTTACAAGATACTGCTCATACAAAAGTGCTTGCCATGACTGGTTAGGATTTTGGATTATGTTCCTTTTTATGATAAACATTTTGTAAACCAGAATATTTTCTGCCAATCAGTTCACATGAAAGAGGTAAAAAACCCCAGCCATACAAAAAAATCCTTTGTTTCATGTGTTTACTCTAGAAGAACAAAGAATTATGCATTGGAATCACAAATGTTTTTGGTAAGCTACTGCAGAGCACAGTACTTAGAGAACTTTGTGGCAACTCATTTACCTCTGCCAGTTCACATCTGCTTTTTAAAAGGAACAGGAGGAAGACTGGAAAACCTTACTTGGCCTTGAGAAACTAGAAACTGGAATTCAGTTTTCTGACTGATGATAATGTTCCTTTCACCATTTTTTACTAGGTTTTCATCAAAGGGCAAATTATTCTTAATCCTTCTGTGATGTTAAAAAGTGCCTTAATTTTTTTTTTACATACGAGAAAGAGAGACAGAAAAGAAGGATTCTTAGGTTTGTCTTTCACATCTTTAGAATGCATCTCTTGGAAAGAAAATCCACATTTTTCTGAGCATGAATACTGAAAGGCCTCCAACTTGAAACTGTTCCCATAAGAGATATAGAAAGTAGCATCAGCTACATGAACAACATTTTAATAATTATTACTTTTTAATGAGGTAGATATCAATTTTTGGAGGCATTTGAAGTGCTTTTTTTGCCTAATACAGATTATTCAAGCATAAGTTAATAAACAAAGTGAAAGTGCAGATCAGACTAAGCATTAAATGGAAACCACTAAAGAGTTCTCCAGCATTCAGGAAAATGTACTGATCAAAAGAAAAAAAATTAAGCATTATTACAGTATGTAGATGCATACACAAACAACACACAGTTGTGTAAAGAAATAAAGAAAAAAGCATAGAACTTTAGAGGGAAAAAAAATCCACATTTTATTTAGCTGACAGACTTTTTTCTCTGATGACTTAAGCAACTGAGAACCCTTTATACCACGCCAATATCTTGTGTAATTTTGGAAGCATGCAGAGCAGTCATCAAACTGCTTTAAGCCTAAAAAGTTTTCTTCTCATCTCTGCTAAAAAAGAATGATTCCTTGGACTCCTGAAAGAGTCCTTGGTTTCTGCCTGTCCCTCAGCAAATTCCTTCTTTGCCAACTTGTCTGAACTTGTATCCTGAAAACTTGTCAAGAGTACAGCACTTGGTAAGGTGTTTGTATGAGTGAGCAGCAAAGGAAGAGAGTTACGTATTGATATAAATACCTGGTATGCTACATAAATTTACCCAGACTTTCTTTGAGAAATTGCTTTGCTGTCACTAGAAGTTGAATTTAGCTCCAATAAAACTGGGTTTACCCTGTTCTTTTCCATCCTAAATGATTACTTGACTCATGGGGACCTCATAGTACAGAGCATAAGTGGGCCAGTGCCTGGAGAGGTAGGAGTGTTTAGGAATATGGAGTGTGAATGGCTCTGAAGCCATATGATAAAAAGCTGAATAATATAGAATCTGTGTAAAAATAGATAGTAGAAATTACTACAGCAATAAACTTAGCATCCTTCTAACAATTTTTACTTTATCTGACTCTTGGTAACCCTAAAGTAAAAATAAATCTGAAGCTAATCTCAGAAAGGTCTCCAAATCTATTCTATGTCTCTAAGAACAAGAGATTTCCTTACTGTTGTTTTTTATTGATATCATGTCTAAAATGAGGTCAAATATATTGTTGTAGTAGAAAATATCCCGTGTCCCAAGTTAAGACCATTCCAAAAAGAAAACCAGACAGACCTTGAGGGGTTTCGGATAGAATCTACAGGCAGGAGAAAACAGTGTGGGGAAAAAAAAGGGTTTATTAAATCTATATCTAAGAACGGAAAGAAGAAAAGGCCCAAGCAGGTGACACAAATGAAAAACAGAAATTCTGTCACAATGCCATTATACACATTCTGAGAAAAAGAAATGGCCAAAGCATTCTGTAGCAGTCTTTGGCTTCAGGTTGGGTCCCCTGCAGAGAGGGACACACAGACAGCACAGCAGCAGTAACAGGGGATACCTACCCCTAGGACACTTTAAACCCAAATTTCCTCTCATACTGCCAAAGGTTCAAAAGATAAAAGTCTTCAGCTTTCTTGTGCAGACAGTTCTGCCATGCTGAAACAGCAAAGGCCCTTGCAGGCTCTACTCTTCTGCTCACTCAAACATTCTAGTCTCTTTCTCAGTGGTAAACTGTGACAAGAGTTTCTCTTCCTGCTGTTCTGTCAATCAGGATGGTCGTGGCCATGTGATCTGACAAGGACACAACGGCTGCAGCAGCAGCAAACCAGCACAGACTTCCCCTCTCCTTCAAGGTTTCGGGCTTTCAAGGCTTTTCCTCTCTCTTGTTATTTCACCACTCCGGCATGTTCAGGCATGTCATGATCATGGTTCTGTTCCACATTGCTTAATGAAGAAAGGAATTGGCACTGGTGGTTTCTTGCTCTGCCGGCCCACTTTCTCTGTTTGACTGTGCAGCCAGGGGAAGGGCTTTCTGCCAGCACAGCACAGAGCCACTCACTCCAACATGGCATGGAGCTGCCGGCTCTGGCACAGTACAGAGCTGCAGCTGGAGCTGGAGCCAGTCGACAGCAGACAGGGCACACTGCCACCATACCCTGCTGCCACTGGATCCCTGCTCCAGGCTAAGAAAAGGGAAGGGAAAAAGAGAGACTCTCTCTCGAAGAGTCTTTTATTGGTGTGCAGGGACCAGACACACACCCTCTCTCCAAACGTCGCTCTCAGATCTGGGAGCCTCCATGGCTCCTGCCTGGAGATGGTGCCTTTGTCCACTCAAACGGGCCATTAGCTGTTAATGACTTCAGCCTCTCTGAAGGAAAGGGGATACCAAAACCTGTTTTTCCTAACCTTGGACACCCTGACATAAAACATTCATATTTTTGGTCTAAGAGAAGCTGAAGAATGAAAGACTTTCTATCTAAAAAACATCTCACCAGAACCCCCACAAAAAAAACCCCAAAACCAAACCAAAACAGCATGGAGCAGGTTAAGGGAATCTAGGTACTGTGAACATATTGTCAATAAACATTCTCTGTCACCAGTGTAGGAATGACTGTATTGTGGAAAGTCAAAGGAGACTGATATGGTGCAAACGGGTCCTCAGCACTGCTTAAATTGGAACTGGAGTTTCCTCTGGAAATATCCCTAAAACAGAAAAGAACAAAGGGGGCATAAAGCCACTGTAGTCTGCTCTTCTAAACTTGGAAAATGCTTCATTAAGCATTGCAGATTAAAATGTCACCCAGGCATATCAGAGTGAGGAAATGTAGAGCGATGAAACTAAGAAAGCAAGCTATACATTCAAATTGAGAAGCAATACCTGATAAGATAGTTGCATCCAAAGTCAAAACAACTGCTAATGCAGCTTCAAAACTGAAAAACTTTGCAAGACTGCCACCCATCTATTTAAACCCTTCCAAAAATAAATAGATAAATCTTTAAAAAACTGCTTTAAGCAAGACTTTGGGAAAAAATAGCACAAAAGTGCTGTATAATGGCTTTGTTTATAAAGCATTCTATTAAAGTAGTAATAAAAATACACTTACATATGTTCAGTAATTAATGACATAAAATATTTGTACACAGACAGTAGTGGAACTTTAATTATGTGTCTCTCAGTCTTTCTGTGCATCTATTTTTACAATGTGATCTTCTTATTTTTATTTCTTAACAGTCAAAAGTTTTGCTTTTAATAGCTTAAAACATAACTTGTATTGTTATGCCAAGATTTCCCAGTAGTTGAAAGAGTATTTATCCAATTTTCATACTTTTAGTTCTTTTTGTTGAGAGTGCTGTGCATATGAATTAAATTATATAAGCAGTTGCTTCCTGTTTTTTACTGATTGGCCAGGATGGCTGATGTAGATGATCCTTTCACTTTGGTTCTTTATTTTCAGCCCCATGTTGCTCACAGTATTGGGTGTGTTACTTAAAATATCTTTTCTGGGTAGAATAGAATTATCTCAGAAGACCAGATTAGACCAGGATATATAAAACAGAAACAGAAACCTAACAAATACTTCCTATACAAAAAGCAGACTGAAGGCTGTTTGGTATTTGACATCTATGTTTAGTATCACCCTTGTTGGATGACAGAAATGTTTGGCATAAGGGAAATCCTTCTAAAAAATGTAGTAGAACTATTACATTTCTATCACCTTGTATTGTTAAGCATTAATTATTTACTGTAATAGATCTGGTTGGAATGAAACTGCTCTAATAGTTTTTTGTCAGCTGGATTTATCTGAGATGGAAAGTAATCAAGCTACTGTAGTGAATTCCAAACTGCCCCTAGCATGTAAGTTTGATATCCACTATACCACTGCATTTTGCTTTATCCTTTAATTCATCCAATTCTTTTTGGCTTGTGCTGGTGAGAATTTTCCTGGCTCTTCATGGATCATTTAAGAGGAAATGTTGAATTCTACTCTAGTTTGAAGCCAGAGTGCTTTGGCTCACTGCTCTTGAGATGTAGGAAGGGAGATTCATTGTCACAGCCTTAGCACAAGTTTATCTCCTTGGCATGAAGCACTATCCTGTGTTATTCCAGGCTGCAGCCTGTATTACCATTCATGTTTCTGTGAGCCTAGGGTATGCCATTCTGTTGTGGAAATATTGCTAAAATTAATTGATTTTCAAATACTGTCTGTCTACAGAAATCAGGAGATTGCTATTCCTAACATAGGCCCAGAACTGCCAACTGATTTTGCATTTCAAGCTTAGAAAGATTGTTTCATGCTTTATGGCTGTCACAGAATTAGATGTACTGTGAAAAGCTGACTATTGCATTGAGTACATGATTGCTACTGTAGTGCCGTTGTAAAAATTCATAGTGAACATAGCAATTACATAAATTTCTAAGCATTTTCAGTAAAAATCTCTGTTAAAGATTTTTAGATCACTTTTTAAGGAACATTGCTCAATTTAATATTGTACATATGGGAAATAAACCAAGATCACCAAATATTTAATCTGTGTTTATGATGCTTTCACTTTAACAGAGGTCAAAACAAAATATGTAAGACCTATAATTTGGAGCTAAAATGCCAACACTAAAGTATTCTAGTATTACAGGTAATTATATCTGCTTTTGAATACTGGAAAACAAAGAGGCCTATTTTATAAAATGATCGGAGTGCTATAAGAAACTGTGTCCTCAAAGAAAGAAAAGACCAATTCCAGAGCAAATATGTGATGTTAGAACCAAAAATGACTATAATTCTCATTTTTCTCGTGTCCTGTTTCCATGTACATTTGACTTTCCCTGAGGCCTTAAGCATCTGGCAAGATTCATAAAAACTTTAATGAATCAAAAAAAAATTCAGAGGACATTTGCGACTTGTAAAACATCCTCTTGATTCAAATTGATGGCAACTTTGTAGTCAATCTGCTAACTGGCTTGTATTCAACAACAGGCTGACTGTTTATCTAGATAGAATTCCCCACAGTGGATTTTGTTATTCCAGCAACAACAGAAATGTGCCACTGAGTGTCTAATGTTAAATGTATGTCTCTCTATGTTATATATATATATGTATATGCAACCAGTTTTTAAATTGTTCCTTTGCACAGAGTAGACTGTATCTTCAGCTGGTAGAAAGTGGTGTTCCTCTTCTGACTTCTATAGGGATCTTCCCTGAAGTCCTTCCATGGTGAAAATTCACAGAAACTGATTTCAGTGGATGTAATCTGAATTCACGCCAATTCAAGTGATCAAAGCACGTTACACATTTTCTGTCAAAATGCGACACCTAAAATTAAGTTTAAGAAACCTAAAAATCAATAACGTTCACATATTTGGGGGCAACAAAGTATTCATAAGTTCTTTGCAATATGGCTTCTCTTGCAATTTTGTGACTGTGGAAGATGATAGAGCTCTTGAAAATATAAATACAGAAACAGAGGCTTAAATCAGAATGTCTACATTCTTTGCAGTAGGGAGAAGAATGAGGATTGACTGGGTGCCCTGAAGTCTGGAGTTTCTTCATATTTCAGTGCCTACAAAATATTAAAGTTTTGGACACATTGTTGGAAGGAGCTTCCCATATTTTTTTCATGATATACATGCCACTAAAACTACCAGCTCATGGAGCTACAATGGTGAAAATTAGTAAGTCCAGGATATTTAAACAGCCCATATATCCCTCCTCCAGGTGAATTAGGCTCAAAGCACTACTAGTAAAGTACTTTCTGTGATGGACTAGACTAATCGTGTTTTAAAGGATATACTTATACACAGACTACTCTTAACACCTCTTTTATATGTATATTTATAATAATTTTGTTCATGTGTCATTAATAAAATCTATTACATAATTGGACCGGTGGACTTTGCTTATCAGTTTTCTTCTCCACAGTTTTTATGAAAAGTAGATTTCTAAAAGGTAATATCTTTACAGCAGTGGTCGTATTGATTTCCAAACAGTTTCCAGAATACAAGGAAAATATATTTAAGAACCACATGTTCAATAAATGAAAACAAGTTTTTAAATATTTCAAAAAAACTATTAAGTTATATTAAAATATCAACAGGTACAATTCAGTTGAATGAGTGTGTGGCAAGGTGGGTTGAGAATTGATTGTATGAAAGAGCACAGAGAGTCATTACAAAAGTTATATTGGTCAAATTCGAGGACTGTGACCAGCAGTGTTCCCCAGGGGCCAGTACTGGGTCCAGTCTTGTCTTGACACATTCAGCAGTGACCTGGGCAAAGGAACATCAGTTTGCTGAAGATAAAAACCTAGGATAGGTGCCTCACATTCCTAGAGCACTGTGCTGCCCTCCAGTGTGACTTGGACATGCTGGAGAGTTAGGCAGAGAGGAACATAATGAGGTTCAACATTAGCAAGTGTAGTGTCCAACACCTGGGGAGGAACAAGTCCATGCATCAGTAAAGGTTAGAGGTAAACCTGTTGGAGAGCAGCCTTGAGAAATATCTTGGAGTCCTGGTAGACTAGTAAGCAGTCCAAGAGCCAACAGTGTGCCCTGGTTGCCAAGAAGGCCAGTGGTATTCTGGGGTGCATTAAGAAGACCTAGAGAGGTCATTGTCCCCTTCTACTCTGCCCTGATGAGGTCACACCTAGAGTAATGTTTACAGTTCTGGCTTCCTTAGTTCAAGAGAGGCAGGGAAGTATTGGAGAGAGTCCAGCAGAAGGCAATGAGGATGAATGGAAGCCTGGAGCATCTCTCTTCTGAGGAAAGGTTGTGAGAGCTGGGACAGCATAACATTGAGCAGAAAGAGAAGAGACCTGATCCACACCTATAAATATCTGAAAGACAGCTGCAGGGAGGATGGTGCAAGATTTTTTTCATTTGTGACTAGAGACAGGACAAGCTACAATGGGTACAAGCTGGAACACAAGAAGTTTCGTTTAGAAATGAAGAAAACCTTTGCAGTGTGAGTCACAAAACACTGGGACAGGCTGCCCAGAGAAGCTGTGGAGTCTCCTTTGGAGACTTTCAAATCCTGCCTGGGTGTAGTCCTACACAATGTGCTATAGGCAGTCCTGATTTACTGAGGGAAGCTGGACTTGATGACCACTTGAGGTCCCTTCCAACTCTGGTTTTATGATTCTATGATAAGGTAATACTTATAAGATTTTCAGATTAGAACCTCTTATAGCAACTGTGTCAAGTTCACACCAAAGCCATCAGCTATTTACTCATGAAGATGAGTTATACTCAAAGATGACTAAATGAAATCAACTGCAGCTTGGTTTGCATGTAAAATAGTATCAAATTCACCTTTCCTCCTGAGAATAATTTTGTTAACTGGGGAAGACTGAAGTCACATACTGAAGAACGTATACAAGAAAGGAAACAAAACATTACTTATTTCCAGAAATCTGCAGCCCAGCAACTTGTGGTTGTGTTAATTTCTTAATCAGTGCTTGAAAACAATAACTGAAACTACTACATACCTGCATATTAAGAGTCCTTTATTACTATTTTAATTATAGTAGTTCTTAATGTCTTTTTTAGGCTAAGAACTGGGAGGAGACTGCTCATTTTAAATTATAAAACAATGTGGTTGTATTGATTTTTTATTTTTATTTTTTAAATTTATGTGAATAATATTTATAATTTTTAAATTATAATGCAATGTGTTTTTTGTGGGAACAGTGAAGGTATGATGAACTGTGTGCTCTTATAGTTCAATAGGTTGTGAAAATACATTCCACCTCCAAATAAAGAATTAGTCAGAAAACCACTGGGTCATTTGTGTTGGAGAAGATTTCTTGAGATCATCTAGTTTAACCCTTCTGCATTTTCCTTAGACTTTTTATGTAGAATCATTTTAAAAACTACATTAACAGCTTTCTTTCTTTCCATAACTGTTAAGAGGTGAGAGGCAGAACAGAACTGGAGGGAAAATCTGGATAAGTAATTTGAATCTGAAGCACTGCTGGTTTAGAGGGAGTAGAGAAAAGATGTGCATAAGGTTTTACTATACATGGAAGTGACTGCTATTTTGCTCAGCAGTCCTCCCTAGAGAACAGTTTGTTTATTTCTAAAGCAATTTTTTAGACCTTGTTTCCTAAATTTACTTTTAGATTGTTTCCTCTCCAATAAAATATTTCCTAAGTTTAGTAAGTCCATGGGCTGTACTTATCATCCGGTATATGCACATTATATGTTACATTAGGGCACAACACTGCACCCACATTTTGCAAACACCATCCAGCTGATGTACATCCTGTCGCGTGCAATTGCTTATTCGTTTAGAGGAAACTGAAGCCTGTGGGCTTTGATACGTAATTCCCATTTTGATACTTACAGAATTCTCCTTCCAGCCATAGAATACACATTTTTCTGATTTAAAAAGATGTTTTTAGAGGTAGGTCACTGGGTTTTGGGTTTTTTTTGTCCCCTTTGCATGAGTTAAAATGCTCAGCTGGGACTCAAATACTAAAAATTGTTCAGTGTCTGAAGCAAGATGTTAAGAACTCTTAAATTACTGCTCTATCAAGATAAATTAAATGGTAAACAGCACTTAAGCAATCAAAACGCTGATTTCAAGTCTCCTTTTAAAGAATAAAAGGTCCCTAGAAAGCGTTTCTGCATTCCTCTTCATCCAATTTTGCCTTGCAATTCACAAGAAAATATGACTTGTTTGTTATAACAGATGGAGATGGAGGTGAACCAAAATATCCATTCTTAGAAACCAATCGCTGAACATACAACCATGAATTATGCAGTGAACTACATTTGATCCCATGCAAGGGGAAGCCTAAACCATTGCAATATTAATGTCACATTGCCCCTCCTGCCCCAGTATAGTAGAACTGACATAAACCATCTTGGAACAAACTCCTATTAGATGTTAACAATTTGCCATGCAGGTTAGATTATAACCAGATAAACTCAGATTTAAAACATCCCATTTGTCTGTTACCTTGTTTCTCAGAAAAGGAAGTTAGGAAAAAGCCACAGAAATCCAATCTGTGAAACATTAGGGGAGTCTGAAGAAATTCCTCTTTCCCCCAAGTGTGTTCTCTTGTTTTATATATCTGAAAAGGAGATGCATACATTTGTGGTGAAAGGGTAGAAGATATCTTAGCCAACAAGAGGAGTGGGTAACAAAGATATGTATATGTGACATAGGCATTTTAAACCCAGTGTTTCATGTATTTTAATGTAATGAAGACATTCCATAAGTATTAAGAAGTAGAAACAAGACACCAGTGTTAATAACTCTACCTTTTACACATCTCAACAAAGGTACTGTTCTTTAAGTATTTGCCCATGATAAAGGTCCCCTTTCTGTGTTTGTAAAACAGATTTTTTTTTATAATGGCAACACAAGCATATCAACAAAACAACTCTAAATTATTAAACAAACAAGCCAAAATCCGAATTGAATTTACTTGCAGCTGTTAAATCACAACCCAAAAGAAGAACCAGTTTGGGTTCATATATCCTCTTATCCATTGTTATGTATAAAAGAGAAAATTCTCATATTCTTTCAGATGAAGGGATTTCATGTCTTTTGTTCGTTTAAGATAATTTTTGTATTTGTTATGCATCGGTTTTCTATTCCATACCATCTCTCAACACCATCCTATTTCCCATATCAGAAAAAAACAAATTTGGAACAGATTTTGTTTCCCTTAACTGTCTAGACCATTGCTGAAGGAAAAGCTGACAAGAGCAGTTTCCATGCTGTGCTAGCATGAACTGAATATAATTTGAAAAAACAAATGTAAAAAACCTATGTATGACAAGTAATCTACAAGTTAGCAGGCATCTAGTGAAAAATATAAACATGGAGCAGCACTCTCTTGCATAAAACAGAAATGTTGATGCCAGACTGCTTTATTTTTCTCTAAAACAGAAAACAAGTGTTATTAGGTAGACAAAACCAAAAATAATTACTTTACAGGGGTTTGCTACCTCATGCTTCAGCTGACTCAAAAGCTTCTGCAACTTTTGTAGAAAATTATGTCTTATTATGAGGAGCTTAATCAGTACACTGGGTAAAAAAATCAATCCACAACTGAGACATTCTATGAGAACTGGATATTAGATTTCATGTGGTGTATCAGAAAAACATTTTGGAGCTACTGCTGAAAAATTATGAAGAAACAACTACTTGAATCCTCTTCTAGCATTCTAATTTCTGTTGTAGAACAAACATTGTTTTCCACTGATTTCCCTTAGTCCAAATTCAAGATCTTAATCCTTGAACAGTTAAGGACCTGAGCACTAATTCATTAAGCCCCCTTCCAATAAGTTCTGTGAGAAATTGTACAAAGAGGGGTAAGAAAAAAAGTAATTAAATTACTAATATGAAGAAAGAGTTCATCACCAAGCTGTATGCACAAGATCAAAGGAAGTCAACATGGTTGACAAGTTTATCTATCTTGGTAGTGTTCTCTCTAAACCAACAGCAAATGATGGTGAAATACTTCTCTGCATTTCTAAAGGGAGTTCATCCTTTGGTCATTTCCAAACTAGCTTGTAGTTTGCTGTGGTGGAGAATGCTCTAATTACAGCACTTTTATAGTTATCCCAGTCTGCAATTTTGTGAGTGCTATCTGTGCGTGAACACTGTTATAAACCCATGTGGCTGTATAAATAGCACATAAGCTACTTGCAGGAATCACCTCTGCATCACCCTCAAAAGTGTCTCATTTCCAGTGGGCTAGGTAAAAACGCAGGATGGAAAGTTCAGGATTCTTGCACAGACTTTTTATGGCCAGTGCGTGTTTCAAAAGTACACCTTTAGGCCAATAAAAGCATTTTTTGAATACTCTGGAATCCTTCTGTACAACTTGGCAAAACACTGTCAGTAACTGGGAAAAAATTAATTTCAAACAAAATCTAGAATTAAACTTGTAACAGTGCTGCTGTAGTGTTTGTGTTAAAGTGAACAACTAAACCAGAAAGAGAGGAAAAGTGAGAAAAAATTTTGCTGTTTTCAAAAAAGGAAAAATTCAGAAGGTCTTCTTGTTTGTACATTCATCACAAATTCAATTAAAACAAAAGTGAATATATATATATATGACAACTTGTGGTCACTGACCACGATAGCCATCCATGTAGAATGGAGAAGGCAGCAGTTGCATTGATTACACTATTGTCTTTTAACTTTTGATAATATAGAAAAAGGTCAATGAGTAGTATAACAACAAATGCTACCTCTGCTACATAACAGAAGTGAGAGGATAGTGTAATAGTTGATTCATGTATCACATATGACTGGTAAGTTCTGTACTCTTTATTCTTTTTTTTTCCTAACAATTCACCCTTCTATTTCTTTTATCACAGAATTACCTATAGAATTACACTTATCATTGGTTCTTTTTTACGGATGTGTTTTCTGGTATTTTACTCACATGGCATAAGCATGATTTTGGTGCTATAACATTTTACCACTCTTCTGGCAAGTTGTATCTAATTTATCCTCTTTGCCCAGAGGTGCCAGCTATGCCAGCTGCCTGTAATTTTAATGTGAACTGTCAGAAATAGGGACCTTGTCCATTAGTTACTTTCCAAGAAGTTTCATTTTTGATCTATAAGAAGACAAAGTGTTTGTGAGTTTAACATATCTAGGGAGCACACAGTTTCCAGTTTTTTCCCAGTGCAGCTGTGTGTGAAGCAGCTCCAAACACAGACCATCCCAAATCACCTGCTGCACTACCTTCTCCCAGTAAGAATTCTGTGTCCACTTGGTGCAGCCGCTGGGATACACAGTACAACACACAGGGTTTCATATAGAACATGCATAGTACATATTGACATGCTCCACATTATTCCTTCCTTCACCCTAGAAGCTAAGGAGGTCTACAATTAGGTTTGCATTGTTCCAAGTTGGTTTTGAGTGTGGCTTGTTTGAATTAACAAGGACTCTGGTAGAAAGGCTTTGATGTTTGCTGAAAGAAGAGATGCAACAAGCTACTTGGCTCCATTGCAAGCAAAAATATGAACTGTCAAAATACTCAAAAACTGAGTGAGGATAGAGAGTTACTTGTTCATACCACACACTGGTTTATCAAGATAATGAATGAGATGGTGAATGTAACTTCTGCTTTTCTTGTAACATCCATAAATGTTATTTTCCACCAATTTGTTTCTTTGTTTTCTTGCTTATATCCTTGTGTTATATATCAAAATACAGGGGGAAAACATTGATTATTCTCTTTTCTGTACACTACATTTTTTTATGGTTACTTATAATATTTACTTCTGCTGCAGAATTGAAAATCCACACCATCCTGCATTTCTTGCAATTGACCTTGGAAATTTCATTTAGAAGTCTCCTATTTAGAGTTCTGTTACTTAGAGTTCTAAATGGGGAGTCAGACACCAAGGAACAGGTGAGCAAACAGCCAAATGGGAGAAAGAAGTGGGAGCACGATAGGGTATCAGTGCAGGTGTTGCCTCATAAATACTCACAGACAGTTCAGTAATAAGAAGACAGGATCAAGGACTATCTTCTGCTTTCTTGCTTCAGGAGAATAATTAAAAAAAATTTCCTCTTTTCCAGGATGATGTTCAGTGGTAATGTTATAGTGATGATTGTTCTTTTCCTCAGGACCTAGAAATTCTGCTCTATTACACAAGTGGAAATAATTCCTTTCAAGCCATAAATTCTAGTTTCCCACAAAGTAGCAACATGGTTGATATCTGACACATTTTCTCATCTGACAGACAGGACCCTGTTCCTGGATAAGTGATTTCAATAGTAGATAATAGAGCCAGTATAGGTGGTACTTCCATTCCTGTTGAAGGAGTCCTCTTTTGCATAAATTCATTTATGAATTGTTTCATTGCAGCTATGCCAGATTTTTCCATGGCTCTGTCTGTTATTTTCTACACGTACTACTAACTACTAGTAACAACAACAGTTAGCACTTTTATTACATACTGTCTGGTATTACTAAGTGGAAATAGTCAAAATTTCTCTTTTAATACTGCTGAGCAATTACTAACAAGCTTATGTTGTTGTACATTTAATTGAATGATGAATTGTGATAATCTTTACATACTCCATTTTCAGAAATGCAGAAATAAATTTTCCTATTAGATTTTAAGATCATACTTTATACCGTTGGTTAGTTTTGGGTCAAGAGAAGTTACATGCTGTGTTTATTTAAAAAAAAAAAAAATCAACCCAAAACTTTAGTACAGAGTAGTTTGGATTAATTTCAAATGAGAAACTTATGAAAATATGATTAATTTATAAACCTGTGTACCTCTGGGGTCAGGTATTTTCCCTGAAAATTGCCTTTAAAAGATGAGAGTCTTGTGATGTTTCATATTGCTTTATTGAACAGCAGATACTTAAACATTCCAGTCTAAATCATTAATCTTCACAAGTAGTAAATGGAAGGAAATTTGTCACAATTAAAATGTTTACAGGATCTCCTGTTTTGTAAGCAGACATAGTATTTTTCACTTTGGTGTCCTCTGTGTGTAAAGAGGTATATTTAAATATATGACATACAAAATGCAAACAACAGTGAAATTCAGGTTTTTTGAAAAGTCAGCACAAAATATTCTTTGTAAATCTCTATGTGATTATACTGCCATTTCTCCCAGTCCTGTGCCATAGGTTTACAGAGATGCTAACAGGCTGGTCTGATCAATAACCTTTGTGCATTTTTGGACAGCAGCATCAATTATTGTGCTGTTCCCCAGTGAAAAACAGCTGCTGATATGATGATTTATTAAGCAGCATGGTTGTCCTGGAAGAAGACAAAGGGTCTTATTCTTCTTTCATTTTCCCATACATGAAACCAGAAAAATTTTATTGACTTCAAAGGAGCTACTCCTGTTTTACTGAAGAATGAGGCAGATCTGAATCAAGTTTGAGCCCTGCATGCTGACAGGTTAAAGGAAAGTGTATCCATTACACAGTTAGTGGACAGAACAAAGCAGATATGACCACTCACAAGCTTCTCACTGGGAAAGTTGTTTATTAAAGGAAGAAAGATGTCAAAAAATGAGCACATAAGAATATCAATAATATTTCTTCATTAATCATCTATAAGGTTGGTTCTTAACAACATACACCACTGTCATTCTTAAAATCCACAATGAGCAACTGGAATACACTTGAGGAAACAGTAACTCCACCAGGAGCAATGAGTGCCTACAAGGCAGGTGTTTCCTTCTGCTTCTGTTTTTAAATTGTGACAAATGATTTATGCAAATCAAAATGACAAAACTGAAACAGACAAGTGAGAAGTTTTATTTTAACAGTTCAAAACTGTCTAGTTTTTTCATTCAGACTAATGGCAAAGCTGGGAAAAGGAGCTCCCTGAGTCTGGTCCAGGACTTTCTCAGTGAGCAGTACAATCTCTTATGATAACAGCTCTAAAAATGTAGGATAAATTGCAGTCTTATCTGAAAAGTAGCAACAGAAAGGCAACTTAGATTAGAATTTCAGTTTCCACAATTAAACAGGCTCAAATCAAACTGAACTGATGTGCATTAGTGAGGAATGTAGTGCATCAAAGAAAGGAGGGTAGAAATACTTGAAAACTTACTTTTCTTGCTTTGGTTTCTTAAATAATGTCCAACAAAGAAAGCCAAAGTAATTTAATTTCCAAATAATATCCATTTCTAAAATATCTTTTGATGATAAATTGGTGTATGTATTTTCTTTGTGTATAAATGGTGACTAATAGCATTGAGAAGCCTGGAAGGAAGTAATAGAAGCTGCAAACTATGGATCAAAATTATTTCAGGGTTCTGGATACAAGTTTTGTCTTTGGATAAAGCATACTTAGAGGATGAGCTACACAAGCTGATATTTGACCTTGCATGTGGAGTATGCAAGTTTCTATATGTAGGATTTAAATTTTCTTTAATTTCCTACTATTATACTATCATTTCCTTTACTAATAAATAATGCAATCAAACTATTATTAATAAAACAGTAATCATGACAAAGACACCAGGAAAAAAAATTTTAAAAATGGGAGCACATAGTTTTGAACTACAAAAAAATAATTGAAAATTAGATTTATTGAAAATTTAGTGGGGGAAAAAAAACTGCCAAATGACACTGCCTTATAAAGTGAGTTCAGAATACAGAGTTAAAAATCACTTATGAAGAACAACATATTAATCCGAGGTAGCTTTCTTGGGACCACAGAAATGGAAAAGCAGGTGGATACTCTTTAACAGCTTGCTGGTGGAAAACTGAAATTTACTACAAAATACCTAGGGACTACAACATTGGTCTGTCCATGTGTAATGAGTACTGTCCTTATTAAGATCTAGAGTAAGGAGGGCTAAAAGGAAATGGGTCAGATAAACTGATTTTCCAGGCTTTGTTTACTGTGGGATAAAATTTTGCATGTACTTGTTTTGTCCAATATGTATCTTGCAGTTTCAAAACAGTTTATGCAGACTTTATGTGGTTGGACCTTAGGACTCACATACTCTGGAATATTGAAGCAAAATAATATTCAGTTATCCTAGAATTGTATTATTTCACATTAATATGGAAGTGAAATAGGCAGAAACCATCATCTGGGCACAGACTAAATTACAATTTTGTGACTACAGTTGGTGCTTAGGATCAAATGACAAGATAACATACACAAGAATGTTGCTGTCTCATACCTGATCAGATTAAAAATCAAAATGTGTGTAGTATATGCTGTGTGAGCACATGCAGCTCTCATGTTTCCGATTTGAAGCATAAAGTCATCTTACATATTCCAATTACGTAAGCTAACCCATGACTCACTGGTCATCTTCTATTCTTGTTTTCAAAACTAGTCAAATAAACATCTCTTGGTTAATCAAAGATAATCTATTAATGTGACAAATACTTAAGATTTTTATTACTGTTATTAATGTTTAAAAGCCTCTCTGTAGAACAGCCTTTTAATGTGCTAGGCAGTACACAAACATATCATGGGATCCTGCTCTAAAGCTTATTAGTTACATGAAGAGGAAACAAATATAGTCAATGAGGAAAGAATATTTTGACAGATTATATTAGTTTAAGAGAAAGATTTCTGGTAGTTCTTAACTTTTTTGTTATTTTGGGCTTTTGGTCTTAGTAAATGAAGAAAAGATTTTACATAGGTGGTGCAAATTCAAAGAAATCTAAGTGCTAATTTCCAGCAAGCTGTTTGGTGTAACTCACAGTTCACTTTATTAATACTAAAAGTAGGAGCACACAGGTGGAAGTAAGAGCTAAAAGGCCAGTGAGCACTCTGAACTTTCCCAGCATATCGCAATTACAAAACCACATGTGTTAAAGACTGTGCCTGGGTGAAAAAGCACAAAAAACACAAAGCAAAATAAACCAGTTCACTTAAATGAATTTTTAATTGGTGGTCTGTAATTTCACTTGGATTCCAATGACAGGTAGGTCAAGAGAACGTTTCAGGTTTGATTTGAACACAGAAAACCTTTGCTGACTACTGAAATTAGTGCTATAAGTATTGAGTAAAGCCTGTGAGACACAAAAGTTTTAATGACAGTGTCCCACTGAAATACTGCAGCAAATTACAATTATTATCATATCCCCCTGTAGATTCAGGTAATTACTGGAGAATTCCATATGTTAGTGAAAGAGGTTATAATAACAATGTAAAAATGACAGATATTCAAAGAATGATGATGAAGCAATAAAACCCCATTTTTATGTCTGCAGTAGAAGTAGTGGAAGAAACTCACACATTATGTCTTAGGTAACGAAAAAATAAATGCTGAAGTGTGTGTAACCAAGACATCCTGGGTTCTTCTCAGTCAGTGGAGATATAAGACTACTTCTGCAAAGCAGCTCATCTAATCCCAAGATAAATGTCTAGAAGAGGTGGGACAAATTAAGTTTTGTTTGTTGCATATCTCTTCTTCGACATTAAGGGCACTGGAGGAGGATTAACTGAGATTTACACAAATTTATACAGTAAGAGGCACCAGATAACACTGAGTTTCACACATTACTTTTGCATTATCTTTACCCAGATATTTGGGCTCCTTGCTAGGTATTTGTGGAAGATGCTTTGTCTTCTTCCTCTCATTTAGGAAATAAAGGTTGAGTTGTTTCCCTATTACACAGAGAGGAAGATTTGCAAGTCCATTTTGAGTGCTGATAACTGCAATGTGAAGCATAAAACATCAATGTAAACTTTACCTACTATCATACAGCAGCCTAAGACCCAAGGACAAATACAAAGTCAGAAATCACAATCCAAAAGGACCTGGGCTTGACCACTCACCTAAGAACAAACTATTTAAACCATAATAGGTGTTTGGATGATCACACAAAAACTAATATTTGCTTATGTAAATAGCTTTCACACACCAACAATAAACCACAAAGAAATCATAGATTTTAAAAAAGAAAGATTAAACAGTTTAGCAGCAATAATCATGCCTCTAGTCACAGAGCATGAGGTGCTGTCTCACTGATCTTTTGCCTTTCTCTGGCAGAAACAATTACATTAAATCTATTCTGAAAACCTAAATCATAACACTGTTTTAAGAATGAGGTCCTCTTTTTTAGTGTCGCATATCTTATTTCTTATTTAATATCACAATGAAGATATATTTTCAACTTTGAAGTCCTGGATTTTTTTGTATCTATGTTTTGTACCATCATTTTTGCAGTGATTTAAGAAGAATTTTTCCTGATTTGTGTCTCAGCTAATGCAGTTAATCACAGAAGACACCGCACTTAACCAAGTATTGATGATATCTGTGTGGAAAGGAAAATTACAGTCATCAAGATTAAAGATCCATACAGGCAGCAGTCTCATCTACAAAAGATAAATGGAAAATACAGTTCAGGATCTTACACTGATTTTGGAATCTAACCTAAGAATGAACTTTTATACCCACCCCAAAAGCTTTTATTTTTTCCATAGCCGCTCTTTGGGAGGGTTTGGAGATGTCTCCTTTTTAATCCATGAGTGATCAGATTTATTTCACTGAGAATGTATGCTATTTATAACATGGAAAGGACCAATGCCACACAGACATTTTCTGACACATTTCCCTTCTCCAGTTTCTGTCCAGTAAAAACTGATCCTTGGTCTTTTATAGAACAATGAAAAGGGAAATAAAAGCATAGAGTAAGCTGGTAGATCAAAGTGCAGGGAGTAACCATCTAGAAACTGAGCCTGCACAATGTGGTTAGAAAACGTATTGAGTAAACAGTACTGAGAGAGAGGGAGGAAGAAAACCAAGGTACAACAGGTGTTATTCTCCTGTGTTGTGTACCTAGGATCATGTGGAGTGTTCTCTGATACCTGAAGTCTCTGCATACTGCAGTAAGCCTTATGTTCCTAGCTGGTAAAGCTGTGGAAGTAGCAGTTACTAGCCAACTGGACTTTAAACTCAGCAGAGCAGCTGTGCCAGTCCACAAAAAGACTTTTGAATACCAGCTTGCTTTATGCATAATATATTCCTTTCCTTAATCTTGTAGCTAATCTTGTCCTAGCCATCCCATGGTACTGGCTGCTTAAAAACAGAAAAGGAAGAAACAAATAAAGAAACTAAAAAAATCCAACACCTCGTTGTGTTTGCTGACATTACTACCTTCATATATGTCACTGTTTTCCTTATTCTTGTCTTTTAGCCTGTACAGTTGTTGAGACAGGTTGTCTCTTATATGTTTGAAAAATAACTTTGGATCTTTTGATGAATATGAACAATAGGCATCACAGAAAAAAGCAGCTGTTTCCCAAAATCTGAATCTCAATGCCAAAAAACCACCAACAAAACAAATCCAAAAAAAACACGTTAAGTTTGAAAAGAGAGACTACTTGGCACTGCCTGACTGGTCTTAGATTGTGTCACTTGAGGCTTTGGGTTCTGAAGCAGACAATGCAGGAAAGAGGATGAATCCATGTTTAACTTACAGCTGAGTTCAAAAATTTATGAGTGATATTTTTGTATAATATTTATTCAATAGTAACAGGCTTATTCCTAAAGGATGTAAGGGTAAGGCTAAGATTGTATCTCTTCTGATCAAAATCATATTTAGTTCCTTTCCTGGAGTAACATTTTTCCTATATAAAGCTCAAATGTGTCTAAGAACAGTCTACACTTTCATGATCTTTTATCCAGAAAGTGAGAGATTATAGTGCTTGTGTGACTTTAAAATTTATTCTTTGTCTTGTCACAACTTCTAAGCAATCTGTTAAGCACTGGCACAATCACTAGGAAGAGATCAGAAGGTGTGATCTCATTTATATGAAGCTTAACAGCAATAGTTGTAACTCCAGACACTTTTCTCTAGCAGTAAATTTTACCACAGCTGACAGGAGATAGCAGTTTGCAAAAGAATTGAGCTGCTGGTTTAAACAGCTAAATGTTGCTTAATTTCTTAGATTGTAGACTGCTAATGGTACTTTCTTGCGAATATTCTTCCTGGGCATATACCTGTGTGATGTTTGCAAAAAAAATAAATGTTTTATACGATATCTTGAGACAAAAATCTCATGGAAAGGTAAGAAACCAAGACGTTTTCTAGAGTAATAAAAGTTTATTTTATGTTCCATTCTCGTTAACAATAGCTGCTATTCCTTCATAATCTCTGTTGGCAATAAAAAAGGGCCACAAAATAGTCTCCTTCAGATATGCAAGTCTGGCACATAGCTTTTTATATCAAACATGTTTGCTTAAAAGAAATGGTGACAACCTTCCAATGATGGCAAAAAGTTGCAGGCAGACTGGATTTAGATCAGAGCTGAGAGTATGGAAATAATAGACTTGTAAAAATCAGTATCTGCCCATAGAAACTGCATTACACAAAATGCAGCCCAGGGGGAAATAATCTCTGTGAAACATTTTTGTGCTAAACAGCACCTTTGTAAATTAAATTTATAGCAGGAATTTCTATGTCAACAGTGGACTATCAAAAAGAGGAAGACTCCTTCTGTGGTACAGAAATCAACATACAAAATATTTGATAATATGCAGTTTTATGTGCAGTCCCACATGAAAGAAAGGACAAGGAACATAGGCTCACAATATAAATATTAAATGTTTTAAAAGATAATGCATGTTTACACACAGCTAATTTTATTCTATGCTAATGTCTTAAGTACAATTCTATACATATCTATTTCTAGGAAATGCAGTATAGTGTTGTGTCTGCATAAAATATCTAGGCTCATGCGAAATAACTAGAGTACACAAGTGAGCCTATACTCATGATAAATCCTGATTTTATGGATACCTAATTGGGAAAGCTATGTTCCCTACTTTATTTCTATTTTTATCATTTTATTAGGTAACATAGGTCCCCTACCATGACTGTCCTTGAATTGAAACATTGCTAAATTAATAGATTAATGCCTCTTTTATTGATTTTATTTCAGATTCATATGTCTCAGATTTGTCTGCTGTGTAGGATTATTTAAAAAACCTCAAAGTCTAGGAATTCAGTGTATATCTAAATTTCCATTAAGACTTGAAAATTTAAACATACTTAAAACAAGCTGAAGTTTACAAGCTGGTTCTCTGTTTAACAATGTGTAAATTATTAACCCATGGATTGGTTAATAGTGGAAAAGCAGAGATGCTTATCCCATGTGTTCTCTCCATTTGTTTAATGAAGTCTTACTTCTACTTGTACTTATTTTCTAAAGGTGTAGTGATTTTCTGTAGTTACCTAGGTCTGACTTTCAGCTTCATCCATCTGAATCACATTTTTTGTAACAGAATTTAGACTGTTTTTACTTCTGAAAATGTTTTACCTGTAGCAGGCAAATTCTTAGTAGAGTATTATGACTTCAGAAGAACGTATTACACTCATTTTTAATAAATTAGGCACTGGATTTTAATGAAATCACTGAAGTGTTGGTGATGAAAATTAGAGTTGGATGTTCTTACTCCTCACAGGAGCTACACGGCTGCCATGTGGTGTTACAAAATCTTGCCTCAGTCTCCAAAGATTTTTAATGTTGAGATGGCATCATTCTTTCTTTAAACTTCTGCAGCTAAGGCAGAAGCTTCTTCCTTATGTCACACTGAACTTATCCTCTAATCTTGCCTCTAATGTTCAATGAACTTTTCCAGCGAGCTCTTTACTACATAGATAGATGGTCTATGTTATGGTATATGCATTTTTTTATGTATGTAAATCATATAGTATGAGCTTTGTGTATGCTTCATTTCATAATGCACAAAAGTAATATAAGTTAATTATTACACATTTGTGCATATTCAGGTTTAAAAGCCACTTTTCCTTGTTCTTTGGATGGGTGAAATCTTTACATATTATACATGTCTTCTGAAAAGAGGAACAAAAAACTGGTGTCACTACTGTCCATAAGGAGGTTGTACTAATATGATCAGAAATTATAAACAATTATTTTCATTAATATGTTTTGATCATATGCCCAAAAGTTACCTAGAGAAGAGTGCATAGTTAAAATTATCATGAATACAGTCAGTCAGAACTTAGATTCATGATAGCAATCACACTCAACTGACAGGGATAAATTGTAGCAATTCACAAGATAGACTGAGTTACTTTTAGTCTTACATTATAAATTCTAAAGAATTTCAGCAGCAATCCAGAATATTTCTGCATATGTATCATTGTATTTTCAATAATGACTTCAGGTTTTCTGGAAGACTAAAAACTTAATAAATGTTTTCCTTAAATGTGAAGTAAAAGTCACAATACCAAAATAGTTTTAAGAGACATTCAATTGATGTAAAAAATCTAGTGATAGAGGATATAACTGGATAAAAATAATTTTATCTGATAAGTAGAAAACAATGGATACCTGAGTATTGGTCAACTATTTCATCTAATTTGAGCCATTTGCTGACATGATAAAAGGTACAAAACTTTCATTTGAAAAGCTAAAATGTCAGAATTCATCTAAAAAACCTCACTTGATTTACTTTGTTGAAAAAATGTGAAAATTTCTTCATGAATCTGTTCATTGATTTTATTTCATTACAAATTTTTACAGATAACAATTCTCATTACTATCAATGTACCTGTAGTTCTTTTCCAAGAAGGAAACACAACCACAACAGCATTTTTGTTCTTCTTGTGTGTCATCTTTAAAACGAATTCATTAGCAGCTGTCAGCCCCCGAGGAAGAGTGTCAACATTAATGAAGACAGCATCTTAAGGTTTCACCTTATCTTCATTTATCTCCTGTCCCCAGAAGGTATGAAAGAAATAAACTCCAAAGTACTGACTCCTTTTGTCTTTTGTTGAAATGCGTTTAGAAAGTAGATGTTCAGGCATGAATGCTGGCTCCAAATGTCAATGACACCTGTTTTGTGGCATAAAAAAGACTAATGAGAGACTTACAAGGCTGAACTTTACAGCAGGTTTCTATGCTACTGTTGCCTTGAAATATTGCTTCCCAACTGAAATGATGAACTGATTTACTATTTCTGCAACAATATGTACATTCCTTCATTATAGAATGTAGAAGAAAAATTACCTCTTTAAAATTTCAGCACAAAATGAGGATAAGTGAATACCTTATGGGAGACTGTTGTTTGTGTAAAGTGGTTGAAATCATCAAACAGTTACTATGGCTATGGAATATTTTTCAGTGCAATTTTTAGTCATTAACATATGCACATGATAAAAATGGAACTAGTTAAAGACCAGTACTAAAACCTAATATACATTCCTGCATTTACCTAGCAAATTAGGTGTTAAGACTCTGAACATAGAAGTGGATTGAATTTAGTCACCTGGTCCACAGATCACCAGGTAGTTGCCTAAGCATTCTAAATAAGTATATAATTTAGTATTAGATGGTTCATGTCTATTTTATAGTAGTTCCACTGGTTTTAAAATACTATGTAGTCCAAGCAGCATTCATTTTCTGGATTGAGACAAAAAATTCCCATTCAAAAAGTGTTATTGTTGATTTTCTTACAGAGATTTACATTATTAAATTAATGTTTCCACTTAATAGATATAATAATTTCCTCTGCCATAAAATTTAACACACTGCTGATTTAACAATTCAGCAGCTAATGGAAGATTCTGTCCTTGTAGGCAAAGTAAAAGGCTATAAACTTAAGTTAAACCTATTTTGTATTCAATATTGCATTTTATCTGAAAATTCAGTGTTTGTTGTGATATATCAATACTGTATTGCATATTGCATTTGTATTTTATATTTATGAATAGCATACCTCCAAAATGCATTTTGACAAATGTTGCTGATATTGAAGGTGTCTCCACTCAATTTCTTGCTCATATGGGACTTTGACACTGTTGCCTCTGGTAGAGCTGCCAGTTTTGACTGCACCTAGTGCAGTGCATGGGCAACCTCTGCTTTTCCTCTGTCAATAATGGTTCAAGTGAAGAAAGAACACTGAGTTCACGTGTTGAGTCTATAGACCTTTTCAGTCATACAGTTCTTTATCGACGTTAAATTGACACAATTTCTTAAAACGAGGCATTTAAAATATCTTCTTGAAAATCAGCTGAGAATTTCAGTCAACTGAAAAACAGTGGAAATTAGTAAATTACTTATTTAAATACTTCATAAACTTGTTGAAGAAATAATTGGGTTGTAAAAGATCCTTTTTTAACCATCTCAATTACCAAAAATTGCACTGTAAGTCTTTTTTACGAGGTCAAATTTGAGGATCAAAATGTAGATACAATGAAATCTATGGCAACTAAATACAATTGCACTTCTAAGTATCACATTTTCTACTAAAAATAGTAACCATATTGTTTATTTCCTGTTTCTCTAATATTCTCTTTGCTTTTTCTTTCAGTAGGAGTAATTTTAGAAAGTGATTTTAAAATGCTACTGTTCTTTACTTCCAAACCCAAGTAATTATGGTTATGATTATATTACCAATGAAAGCATTTACAGAAATCTTATAGCTTCAAAGGTTGGAAATTCTACACATTATACTAATGCAATACATATTGTCTGTATTTTCAGTGTTTGAAACTGAATACGATATTAACAAAATAAAAATGGAGCTGGAAGGATCATTTGGGTTCTATGAAAAATGAAGGTCAAGAAAAGCTCTTTGTCCCAGAAGATATACATTGTGCTTTATTTTCTGAAGCGTTCATGAATTAACAGGATAAGCATTTATCAGTCATAATCTAATTGGCCTCTCTGCATTTCTAACATCACTTGGATTGGCATGGAAGAAAATATTAATTGTGTAATTTCTATGAGTACAAATGAAAGAATGAAGCAACCTACACAAGTAGTTTGAGAAAGAATACATTGCATACATAAATGTTATTTAGATGGTTACTATGAAAAAAGAGAAGTTTGCAAAGGGTTACTTGCCCAGATATTCTTTGACATTGTAATTTCTAATTCTGCAGAAAACAATGGCAGTCTCTGTAACTGATTAGTAAGAAATACAGATAAGTGCACCTTGTTATGTAAAAAAACCCCTTCATTTGCCTCCTATAATCCTTGATACTCATCTGTTTGTAATTACAAAAATGGCACCTAACTTTGAACTTTGAATCCCATGAGAAGTACTGATTCTTCTAGGTGCCAAACAAAAGTAAGGATGTCAAACATATGTTGGCACAAATGCACCCTTTATTCTCTCTGGATCCAAATTATCCATTTTGCTAGTGGCATCTGGAGACAAAAAAAAAGCATTTTGGAGCCAAAGCTATAACACTGTGTCTCCAGTTTCTTCAATAATATGTAATTCTACCTATCCCCACCCCTTTTTCTCTTAAAATCTGCCAACTACAAACTTAAGTATGTCCAAAAAATCTTACCCTACATTTTTATCGAGCTTAGGTATAATTTATCTAAATATATATCTGATACTTTGCAAAACAGTTTAATCTTGTTGAAGGGGGTGACATAGGCACATGGGAGTGCCTTTCCACCTTTATTTTGATCTTTATTTATGTTTCACCCCTTTAGTTATTTCTGTCTTTTTTGCCCACTCAAAGACATCTCTGTCATGAGAATGGTATCATTTTCAACTGAATTTGAAAATTCTCTATTCTGTTTAGCTGACAACATTGTATGCCAAGTGTACTAGAAAATACAGGACCACTATCACCGAATAGCTTAATCTTAATCTGTCTATACATCTTTTTATTACCCAGTACTCTCTAGATGAAAAGAAAGATTTAAAAAAACCTCCCTTCTAGATGGAAGTGTAAAACTTACAGAGAAAATTGCACATTTGCAATTATCATGTCAAATCCTCCCTCTTTTTACCCTCACCCAATGCTTTTAAGAGGATTATGTCTAGCTTTGATGTAACATTTATAAGGGTGGAGTCCAAAATAGGTTAAAGTTAATACTGCTCCAGCTTAAAAGATTTCTTTTTTATCACCATCCCTAAGAAAATGCCCTAACATAGAAGGCTTTCTTTCAGTATTGTTAGCTCTTAACAGGTGGCCAGTGTTTGCCACATGTTTTTTAAACATCACTTCTTTGCAGAGGTTGAGGATCACAAGGAAAGTACTACAGAAGGCTACATTTAAAATGATGCTTAGAGTTGAAATGTTACTCCAGGGAACATTTAAGGAAAGCCAACAGTCCTGGGCAATGGTCATTAAGATGCTGCTCTGGATATCAAACATAAAATGCTCAATCACAGAGTTATTATAGTACACACAAAAACATTATCTTAAAAAAAAACAGCACTAGCCACAGAGTTTTACCAAAATACAGTGATTTTATTTCTGTAAAAGAATATTTGAATATTTATTATGATTTTCCTGATTTTCTTGAAGCTTGATTTTTATTATTTATAAATAACTCTCACTAGGCAAAGTAGGCATCACCTTCCCTCTTTGCTCACTGTCTATAAAAGATGACTGAAAAATTAGCTGTTTATTGCAATGTACTTTATTTTATCGTTTCTTTCAATGCTCTCTATTTTTGTACTGTATGTGGTTACCACTCGCATGCCTATACTAACAGCAGTGCCTACTGCCTCCATAGCAGTTGTTGATGATGTAACAGCTTCTATTTAAACTGACATCTCAGTAACATGTTACATTTCTATTACATGGCAGTCCAAACAGTGCTATACAAAGCAAGCCTTCTTCATATGGATTACCGGCTGATATGAATAGAGAAGCTGCCTGATTGTTTGATTATAACTGATAGCTGTGCACCACTGAAGAATAACAAGATTATTGTTTCACAGAGTTTCTTAATGACATATGCAGAAATTTTAGCAGATTTCATTAAATTTGCAGAAGTTACGTGTGTCACCACGGAGAAGAAGGGGAAGAATTAATTCCAGCCTTCTTTACCCAAGGAGAGCTTAAAGAATTTTAACTTTCTTGGTAGCAACAGGAACAGGCATAGGTTCAAGAGTTATCAGCTTACATACAATCAGAAAAAAAGGCAGGATGACAAGCCTATTGAACACCACCTTTCATCGCAGTCTACAGGGAAAATTTGGATAGGATGATGAAGCTGATGTTTAACTTACAGTAAACAGAGTACAAGATTCTTCTATACTTGAGCATGACTTCTCAATATACCTGAAAAATTTGTATTCTTTCTGCTACAGATGAAAAAAATAACATGATTTTTTTTTACTTTCAGCTTTTATGAGATACGCCTGAATTTTTCACTGGGTGAGAACACCCTTGTATGGGTGTTTCAAAGACATCCTGTCACACAGTATGCTGGCATTACAGCATCAGGAATTGTGGGAGGGAATGCCTTTGAACTTCCTTCTCTCTTGTTTGACCTGAACACCTGCATCCTGGATGGTATCTCTCCAAGTTAGTCATGACAGTTCAATAGAAAATAGTGATCATAACAGATTCACTGAAGTCCTGCACTCCAGAAGGAAATAAGGGCAGGTCTCATGTGAGCAATAGCTCTTTATGCTGTGATCTTCAAAAAAGAATAATGTAATACTATGAGTAAAAGGACTTGTAAAATTGGTGTGAACTTAACAAAAAGCAGTGCACCTTTTCTGTTAGCTTTTGATTTTTTTTTCCAAAACAGTGGCAATTAGCTTTAGAAATACAGCTATGTGTAACAGTATATTTTATTTTTATAGAAATTATGTAACTGTACCTTTTGAACTAATATATAGATAAAACTGCAGTCCTTTATGTTTCATGGGGGACATGCCATTACCTGCAGAATTATTTACGTCTGGGGTCTCTTGCTTTTTGGAATTGGGAAAGATTTCTAAGACTGATAAAAGAAAATTGCACAGGTAGTTAAACCATCCCTTCAAACCAGGAAGCAAGCATGAAGAGGTCAAGGAGAAAATATAGGACAGATGGATAATAGCACTAACGTTTGCCCAAGGGAGCAAATATAAATTTGGATGTATGCACTGAGTGAACTGAAGAGACAGAATATTTGTCTGCCCTGGTAGTCTGAAATTTGCTAGTTAAAGTAACTACTTGTCTAGCCAGGGAAACTTCAAGGTAAATGACACTGTAAATGACACCTGCCAAAATCTTCACTCATTCTCTGGAGCTTCAAAGTTCCACCACAGTGATTTGATACTGTATTCATTTTCAGGGACATGGTTTCACTGTTCATGCATGAAGTGTCCTTATATGTTATAACTGTTCAGGACTTTTTGAAGACTATAGGATACTTTTGATTCATAGAGAATTCACTGTTCTAACACTATAAAATGACTGGAATTTTAAAACAAGATAAAAACATTTTCAGGATGCTGTCTGATAAAGATGTTTGACAAAGCATGAGTACTCATCTAATGATAAATTATGCAAGAAATAGAAATGTTTTTAAGGATAGGTAATTTGCACTCAATCTGTTAAATTTTAGCATTATGAAAAGGATAAGCAGACCAGAAAAAAAATATTTAAAATATTGTAAAATATGGATTTTACTTAAAGAAACTAAAATACTAAATGCCAATTGTATTTCTACCCAAAGTCTTCAGTTTTACAGAGATAGAAATGCCTAAAGATTCTCACGTATACAGCTCTGTTTCAACTTAATCTTTAGTACAACTTTAACTGAATGAGAAAAGTCTTTGTAGACATTTTTGTGCTAACTATACATTTTAGAAGTTTTACCATATGCCCAGGGCAGTCCAGAAACAGGAAAATGCAACAGAACAGAACAGTGGATGTCAAGGTGCAGTTAGAAGTTATAGCTAAATTAATCCTTTGTTTTCTTCCTTCTGCTAGAAGCAAAAAATTCTAAGTCTTCATTTTTCTCATTTCTCCATGCCTAAGCTATAAATATTTCTATATTCTGTACAAACATAATTAAAATTTTGTGTAGAAAATTATATTGTAATAATATTATTTTTGATATAACGAGTTACAATAACTTTTTCAAAGATCAAACAAAAAGACTGCATAGGTTAAGTTTCACATGAATTCTGAGTAAAGATTATAAAAGGGATGTTCATAATGTGAGCTGAGTCCCCCCACATTGGTAACCCTTAAAAAGAAAAAGGTAGCAATTAACTTTAAAGTTTGCACTGTCAGTTAAATGTCCTAATTGAAAACCAGATGGGATAAGCATTTAGACATTCAGATCAAGGAAGACAAATATCTCAGATGTCNATACTGCTTACCTTAATGTCCTGCCAAAAGTGTCTCCCTGTCAAAGTCATTGAAAGCAATTTGTATGTCATCAGGTTTTTTTTCTCAATTATTTTAATTACTATTATATTGAAATAATTTTAATTTAGAACTATTTTAGAAAAAATGTTTAGTAATTTGAAAATAAATGTATAATTTTAAAATAATACATATATTTAGCTTGGGGCTATATATTATATAACCCTGACTGAGAGAGAAAAACTGTTTCCTAAACTTTTTTCAGTCGACTCCCAGATTTACTTTTGACTTGTTAGACAACAAAACTTATAAAACAATGATAGAATTAGAAGTTACATATTGAGGATTTTTTTAAAGGATGTATTTTCATTTCCAAAGTAGAGTAGATGGTTCACACAATAAACAAACTGAAATACAATAATTATAAACACACATCAGGGCACACACAAAAACAAAAGCCTGATCAAAAGTATGGGACCATCTTAAAGAGCTAAAATAACTGCAGAACCAGATATGGATATAAAAAGGTCTTCACTTCATGCTATGTCAAACATTCTCAGCTTATTTACTAACAAAGATACTTGCAGGGAAAAAGATCACCAATAATTGCAGAAATGAAAGCATTGAATGTTGTTGCTGAAGTACTCTTAAAAAAAGCTTCCCTTTTTGTATCTTTACATTTTACTCTTGAGTAAATTAAAGTTACACCCCTGTTAACCTCGCCATGATGAATTGGACAAGGTCTCAGGAACACAACCTATGCACTTCTGGAGTTTTGCCTGTGACACTTTTCTGCAACCTCCCAATCCTTATGATGTTTTCTCAGTAACTAGGTCAGCAATCTTTGGTCAGGACGTTTATAATTTTATTTCACACCATGGTTATGTCAATATGAGTTTTGTGACTACTTTACAGACTTTTATTATTTGACTTCTAAGATGCACATGACTCTATAAGCTCTCTACAAACTTTCCCAGTTGTCTATCCTGCTTTCTGAGATCATAGAATTATTCTGTTTGGAAATGACCCTTGGGATCATCAAGTTTAACCAATAATCCTACTCTATCACATTCACCACTAAACCATATCTTTAAGCAACACATCTAAATGAACTTTAGATTCCAGGCTGGTGACTCAAGCACCTCCTGGGGAAGCCTGTTCCAAGGCCTGACTACACTTACAGTAAAAATTTTTTCCTGATGTCCAGCCTAAATCTCCCCTAGTGCATCTTGAGGCCATTCCCTCTTATCCTTTCACTAACTACCTGTAAGAAAACACCAGCTCTCACTTTCCTACAATGTCACTTCAGGTAGTTGTAGAGGGTGATTAAGTCTCCCCTCAGCCTCACCTTCCTCAGGCTAAACAGCCCCAGCTCCCTCATCTCTTCTTACACAATACTTGTTGTCTAGGCCCTTCACCAGCTTTGTTGCTCTTCTTTGCACTCGCTCCAGAACCTCAATGTCTTTCTTGTCTTGACTTGTATGTCTTCATGGTATGTGTTTGGTTGGAAGGGACAGTCAAAGACCACTCAGTCGAAATCCCTGCAATGAAAAGTAATACCTCCAAGTACACCAGGTTGTTCAGAGCCCAGTCCAACCTGACCTGGAATGTTTCCAGTGATGGGGTATCTACCTATCTCTGGGCAACCTGTGGCAGTGATTCACCATTCCTACTAAAAAAAAAGAAAATCTTCCTTAGTTTTAGTCCAAATCTCCCCTTTTCTAGATTAAAACCATCACCCCTTGACCTATCATAACAGGCTCTTCTAAAATACTAGCCCAATCTTATCAATTTTCTGCATGTATCAACATATTTCATTGACAATGCATGTTTTTCACTAAAAAAATATTTTAAAATGACCCAAAAATCCTCAAAGTATGTTCATGAACAGTACTAAATTGGAAATTGTGCATAATTGAAAGAAACACACAAATATTCTCTACATAAAACCATGCATTTTGTGATAAATTCATATGTAGATAGTCACAGGAAAACATTACTAAAAATTATACTCTGTTTAATAGAATCCATCTACTGTCTCTGGAACACTCTCACTCTGTTACAATAATTAAAATAGCAAAGGAACAATGATTAAAGTGCAAAATACATGACTATCATAACACAGAAACTTAAATGAAAGGCTAGACAAAAAGAACATAGAGTTAATAGAAATTATATTGCAATTCCAAGTAGAAAATAAATTCCAAAGGAATTACCTATGTGATTTACATCTCATTACAACAGCACAGGTCATCCATTCGGTGATGAACAGACAAAATGAAAAGTAAGCTGTATCTGTACTATAGAAAGCAAAACAAATAAAATGTTTTTTAAAAAAGTGAAAGTTTTAAAGAAATTTAATTAGTATCTTAATTTTAGAACTTTCAATTAAACCAGGTGTTTCCTGAAAATATGCATAAGCACTAGAGCTAGAAGAATAAACATAAAAATATGTGTTCAAACTTTCATTGTTTATAAACACTGAAAAATTACTATTAGAATTTACAGGGGGTTTGTACATTTTATAGCCAAGCATGGACTGTCGAGTATCATTTGTACAATAAATGTTGTAAGTGTTAAGTATTTAAAAAAAACCCCACATCTGGAATCAATAACAACATCTCTAGAACTAAAAAGAATGTTGTGGGGGTTTAGTCTCTTATCAACAGTTAATGTATTGTTAAGTTTTAAAGGTACTACTTGTTTTTTCTTCAGGAAAATTTCCACCCAATACGAATAAAACACTTGAATATTTTCTATCTTGCTCTCTGTAAATCTACGTTAGCCTACATATATTTCTATCCACATATTTTCAGACACAAAAGAGTGAGAGAACATAAAAAGGTAAATTTTTGCCTTGGAACTTTATATCAGAGATATGGAGCCACAGTGGGGTTGAAGAACCTCTGAAACTCTTTGAGCCTGAGCCCCCTAAAACAGGACAACATCCTAGTAAGATAAAGTGACCTCCAATCTCATCCAGTTAAGTTTTTTTTTCTCTAAAGAGAAAAACCTGGAGTTTTATTGTTCCTTAAACTCATCAAATAAAACCTCTGTTAAAATTTTTCCCTGGCAGCTCCTTTATCTTCTCACAGAATCAGGTAATAAACATGGTTGGAAAAGACCTCCTAGATCACTGAGTCCAACCATACCCACACCCGGAAATACCTAAATATCTGATCAATGGAAAAAAACAAAATAACCCCTCTATGCCTGCTACTCTAGCATACCACGAAGCACCATGACTACACACTTCTTAAACACATCCAGGGATGGCGACTCAACCACCTCCCTGGGAAGATACTTCTAGTGGCTCAACACTTTCTGTAAAGAAAATCTTCCTAAGATCTAATCTAAACCTCCCCTGCCTCAACTTCAGACCACTGCCCCTTGGTTCTGTCATTAGTCACTAAGGAGAAGAGGCCAACACCCACCCCTCAACAACCTCCCTTCAGGTAGTTGCAGAGGGCAATGAGGTCCCGCCTCAGCTTCCTCTTCTCCAAACTAAACCTGCCCAGTTCCTGAGCCTCTCTTCATACAGCTTGTTCTCTAAATTCCTCAGTTTGGTAGCTCTCCTCTGGACACACTCCAGCATCTCACTGTCTTTCCTGTAATGAGGGGCCCAGAACTGAACACAGTACTCAAGATGAGGCTTCACAAGTGTCATGTACAACTGGCCTTCGTCCATCGATCCAACCTGTCCAAGTCCCTCTGTACAGCCTTCCTGCCATCGAGCAGATCAACACTCCCACACAATTTGGTGTCATCTGGAAACTTAGTGAAGGTGCTCTCAATCCTCACATCCAGATCATCAATAAAGATATTAAACAAGACTGGTCCCTTGTGACCGGCCTCCAGCTAGATTTCACCTCATGAATCACAACTCGCTGGGAATCCAGTTTTTAACCCAGTGAAGGGTACATTTCTCTATACCATGATTCATCAGTTTCTCCAGAAGAATGCTTTGGGAGACTGTGTCAAAAGCCTTCCCAAGTAAACAACACCCACAGACTTCCCCCCACCCAAAAGGTGAGTCACATAGTCATAGAAAGAGGTCAGGTGGGTTAAGCAAGGTCTCTCTTCCATAAACCCATGCTGGCTGGCCCTGATCCCTTGGCTGCCCTGCAACTGCCATGAAAACTCACTCAAGGTGATCCTCTCCATGATCTTTCCTAGTACCAAAGTCAGGCTGACAGGCTTGTAGTTCCTCAGATCCTCCTTCTGGCCCTTCTTTTAGATAGGCATCACATCAGCCACCTTCCAGTCATCTGGTACCTCTCCTGTTGACCAGGACTGTTAAAAAATGATGGAGAGAGGCTTGGTGAGCTCTCCTGTCAGCTCCCTAAGTACTCTTGGGTGACTGCCATTCAGCCCCTAGACTTATGAGTGTCTAGGTGCAGAAGCAGATCATTAACTATTTCTTCTTGGATTATGGGGGATTTGTGCTTTTCACCATCCTTATCTTCAAGCTTAGGAGGCTTGACCACTCTGGGAACTGTTGGTGTATCCATTAAAGACAGAGGCAAAAGATAGCATTAAGTAATTCAGCCTTTTCCTCATCACTGGTTTCAATGTTCCCCCCCACATCCAGGAAGGGATAGAGATTCTCCCTTGTTCCTTTTTATTTTTGATGTATCTATAAAAATGTTTTTTGTTGTACCTTATGTCAGTGGCCAAGCTGAGATCCAGATGGGCTTTTGCTTTCCTTATTTTCTCTCTGAATAACCTGGCAAGATCACTGTACTCCTCCTAAGTCACCTGACCCTCTTCCAATAGTGGCAACCCTCCTTTTCTTCCTAAGTCAAAAGCTCTTTATTCAACCAGGGTTGCCATTTTCATTGTCCTCTAATGACACACGAGGATAGCCTTCTCCTGGGCCTTTGAGATGTCCTTCTCGAAGAATGTCCACAGTTTCTTATACCATGTGTTACCTCCCTAACCATTCACCGTCTAGTGATCTTCTTCTGATTCCACAAGGAAAGGTAATACTTCAGCAGTACTAAGTACTGTAGTCCCATCAGCACAGTTGCTAGGAGTACTGGAAGACAGCATCACCACATATAAAGCCTATTTATGTATTTATTTATATGCACACATGCACATAAATATATATATGTATGTATGCACACGTACACATACGTATTTATTTGCATATTCCTGTGTTTATCAATTGTAATCTTGTATTTATCAATACAGCTGTAATAAAATGGGACTTCATTTTTATCCTAAGCTGTCCAAGTAGTCTTTTTATGGAAAGGTATAGGAATACTGTGGTAGTTAAGATCAGTTCAGGTAAAGTCACCTTCAGCTGACAAAGCTTTCTGCATGTCTTGGATGATGATCCTGAGCCTGAATTTTACTCTTGTCAAACAATTGCCATTGCCTCTTTATGACAGGGCCTTTTTTCTTCATTAAAACTATAAGCCTGTTTAAGCCATCTATCTACCTGTCTTCGCTGTTAACAAAGCTCATCTTGCCATCTATATCTTGCAGGCATACTATAACCCAAATGACAGCTATAAAGTTATAGTTATTCTTGACTTATAACAATAGTTATAACAACAACAGTAGATATATTACTTCATTCTGACAGTGACAATTTGTAATTGAATGAAGACAAACTCATTGCTGACTATTCATTTTTCTCTAAGTAATCTGAAGTTTTCACACTGCCCCAGAAGTTCACTCCCTAAAGTAGTAAGCACAAGCAGCATTACCCTTCTGCAAGGTATAATCTGAAAGTTAAAAAGTTAATTATTGCAATGTTTTGGAGGACATAAATTTGTCTCAGAGTGATAAACCAGGTACAATATCATGTATGCATGTACATGACTGGAGAGACTTTCTGAGGGTATATAAATAATAGTAACTGTGGATAAAGGCAACACTTTGGACACTTATTAAGGCATGTATGTATTTTGTAAGCTTGGTCCTACCATGCTATCTTTCTATGTAAAGGAATTGTGCAAGTTAATTTTTACTCTCTATTCCTTTGCATAGAAGCTTCATATACTATGAAAAATTTATTTTTTAAAAACTCATTATTCCTTTCATTCAGGAATTCAAATGGTTATGAAAATTGGTTTTGAAAAACTCTGTGCCATTATTAATAACATAGTGGTGACATGTTTTAAAAAAATTGCAATTATTTGTGTAGTTCCTTTATTCGTGACCATCCACAAGCATTGTCCTTCTCAAAGAAAGAACTAAGCTTAAAGTGCAAACTGTGTCAGAACAGACTGTGTCAGAACAAACTGTGCAAACAGAACAATATATGCAAGAATATTACTCTGGAAAACTTCAAGAAGTTATGGTACAAAATTAATTGAACAAATTTCATGTTAGTCATTTGAAGATACACCCGTAAAATCACCCCTAAATTAAGTAATTTAAACAATTTCTACTTCATTTTAATGGCTTTGGGCCCACATCTAAAATGTCCTGAAATCTGTGGTGACTTAACCAAATAAAGGTAGAACAATCTAAGATATTGAAAGAAATTATAATGCACTACAACTTGTACCTCCAGTTTCCACAATCCCTTACAGTTCATTGTACTCTTTTTATCTGCTTCATGACTGATAGGGTTTCATTTGTTCAAAGAAAATTAATTACCTTCTAACCTTGCTAATATGAGAAAAGGAGCAGATGATGTCCTGACCAGAAGAGCTAACAAGCATCCAGAAACAGATATAACATAACACCTTTCTAAGACTGATGCAAACTTGTATGGTGGAGTTACCCTGGTGGATACCGGGTGCCTATGAAATCTTCCCTATCACTCACCTCCTCAACAGGACAGGGGATAGAAAATATAACAGAAGTCTTGTAGATTGAGATAAGATCAGGGAGACCACTAACCATTAAACGGGGATCCTCTGCTGCAATGCCTTATGTACCTTCTCCCCACACCCAATCTTCACTGACTTTGATGTCTGCAGAGTTGTTTACGTCACATATTGCACTTCCTCTCTGACTGCTGTTGTCATGCAGCAACTTTTTTCCCTTTATATATCAACATCAATATATCAATATATATTATCAATATAGATAATTGTCTTGCGTTATGGAATCAAGAAGTTTGTATTCTATTTTCATCTGTTGAAAGCAGTTGAGAAGCTGTATGGTTTTGTTTTTTGTAACTTCAGGGGGATGGGGGGAGTGAATGCCTGACCCAATTGCTAAAACCAGGTGGGGCGATATTTCTTGGGGTGGGGGAGTGAATGCCTCGTACCGATTCAATTGTTAAAACCAGGTGGGGTGATATTTTCTTAAGTATGGATCATTAAAGCTCATCTCACCCCATTGTGAGACGCTTCACCCAGTGGGGGGAGGTGGGGGGAGCTGACCGTTCCCAGCTGCATAAACTGGGACTCAGGAAAACGAGTGGCGCTCGCTCTCTACGAGGGCTCGCTCTCTACTGGGGTTTGCTCTCTACAGGAGTTTCCTGTTCCCGGACCCTGCGATACCCAGCTGAAGCCNCTTTTGACTGGTTGTTTGGGTGTACTGTTGGGTTTTCTTAGTGTTCTTAATAAAGAATTTTTGTTCCTTTTCCCAAATCTTTTGCCTGAAGGCCTTTAAATTGAAAGAATTTGGTACCTGTCTTCCTAAACCGAGACAATAATCAATATATATCAATAATATATATTAATATTACTATATATTGATATTAATATAATATATACATATTGATATTATATATATTAATATATCATCCCAGAGACATTACCACCAGTGCTGATTGACTTGGCCTTGGTCAGCACTGGGTTCATCTTGGAGCTGCAAAGCACTGGCTCCATGAGACATGGGGGAAGCTTCTATCAGCTTCTCACAGAAGCCACCCCTGTTGCCTCCCCCTATGAAAAACTAGCCTTACAAATTCAATGTAAGTTGACATTAGTACATGAAATCCAAACACCAGTCAAAACAGTAATTTACATTTTTTAGTGGAAAAAAAACAATGATATTTTATGTTCTTTAGAGTAAAAAAAATCAAGCAGTTTCTCAACATAATCTTTTAGAGTATCTGTGAGAAATCACTCCAAAAGAAACATCAGGTGAAAGAAATGTCCTTTGGAAAAACAAAACATAACACAGCCTTCTAATACTCATATGTGTATTTTCTAATTAATAACTTGGGCAATAGCACCTCTTTTGTCACCTTCAGCATGAAATCAAAGACTCTTTAAATTACTTGCATACTCATCTGAAGTACAATTGACCTTAATGTAGAAATCCACAGAAATTCTTTACTGAGAGAGTGACTGGCTACTGGAACAGGATGCCCAGGGTTGTGGTGGTATTGTTATCCCTGGAGGTGCTTAATATAGCACTTGATAGCACATATAGCGCTTGAGTCCATAGTCTAGTGGTTAGGGAGATGTTGGGATGGAGGTTGAACTTGATGATCCTGGAGGTCCTTCTCAGCCATGATGATTCTGTGATTCACAGCATAAGCAGTCTAACAGCAACATATTGAGCATTGCCCAAAATGCAGTTGGAAGAGCAAAATGGAAATAAGTTCTATACACAGTAATAAGAAAATAGAGTCTATTTGTTACTGGATGTCTAATAAGAGGAATCTGCTATGAAATACATCTATTTTTTATTAATCATCTATTTATTAATAGATGAACATTGCCCGAGTATGTTAACAGATTGATGTGATCCTTGTATCTTGATGTACCTTGTCAAGGTATGTAACTTAGAACTTGCTTTATAAATTAAGCAAGAATACAGAAGAAACCAAGATGAAAAGAACTAACATCCCACAATTAATAGCAAAATCTAGAACAATTTTTTTAAACAGGCAATGCATGATAATTTTGGTTTTACTGTTTTACCTCTTGGTGTTCACTGTTTCTCAGTAAATATTCTCTGTGTCTCCAAAAATATTCATTGTAATCTATTTAACTAGTAACTATTTTCACACTTGAAATGTAAAAGGCTAATGTGTTTCCTTGAATTTCTTGTTTCTTGGACATGAAATTTTTTTTTCATGGACATAGAGTTCATGAAATATTCATACTGTATCTATCATGTCCATGAGAATCACAGAATCCTGCCATATGTTTAAGATGCATTATAATACAAAAGGTCATGAAAAGTTGTCAGTTTTGTAATACTGTCACTTTTTAAAATGTGTGCAGTACATTTCACCAGACATATAACATATGTGGTATATGGAAAACTTACATTGTTTCCTTATGGGTATCTCTGCTCTCAATAGTCTTCAAAAGATTACTCAAATGACTTAAATGTAATAGATTAGGATCATTTTACAGACTGGCTGGTAGCATTAGAAACTGGAGCAGACACAAATGGACTGCACTATAAAGTGGCTGAAATTACAGCTGCTATAACTTATAATGGGACCTCAGGAATCTTACTGAACCATTTCTTCCAAAGGCCAAACAATGCAAGTGGTTTCATATAAAGACTTTTTATACTAGCACAACAAAAAATGAGATAAGCACTAATGTAATATGGAAGCTCAATGCTTACCATAGTTCAATGCCACCACTCAACAGTAAAAGGTACACTGAAGGACAGAAAGTTTAAATCATTTCACTTCTGTGCCAGAGACCCTTACACCTCTATAGGAACTGAGGTTAAGACATGACTGCAGCAGCCTGTTTTCTGAATGCAGTCATATGTAGGCAAGTACTTGTTTTTGAAGAGCACCAAACTAGTCATCAACACTCTTGATCACCATCATTTTGTTGTGTCTGTGGAGCACCACTGTTCCCTTCTAGAACTTACTCCTTATAGGGATATGCAGCGTCATGGGTAAAGGTTCAATATATTGACCTCATGACCTATTCTTCTTAAGACACCATTAATTGGTAAGTGTCTTACTCATCTTGGATTCCGGTAGAAGTAACTATCTACTTAGAAACCAGTATTTCTTTAGTGTCCAGTTCTATTTTTCCTAAATTGCCTCATTATCAACATCTTAATTTTAACTTTTTCCAAATACTTCAAATTATCACTCTTGTGTTTCTCTGAATGTTTAATTATCTGATTTGTTACAGAGTTGATTGCCTTCACAGATAATATTTTATTCTCTAATAAATTTACTGCCTTATTACTTTTCTTCAACACACTGTTTTGTCTTCTATTGCCAAGTTTCCATTCTTCTGTACTTAACAACTTCCTTATTACGTTCACACATCTATTTAAAAAAAAATAAATACAACAGCCTAAGTCTTGTCTTTACTTACTCTACTGAAAATATTTTGCTAGCCATCATACATACAATTTCATTGGCTGAGAACAATTTTTCATGACCCCTGCAGCACTCAAGCAACCTTTTGCTGATCATTCATTTTTTGCTTTCATGATTTTCTGAGAACTTCTCTAGTCTTATTATAACATCTTGAGAGGTTATGTTCTTGGCAAATTTTCTTCTTGCCTCCATTAGTTTATGCTCTTTTATGTCTTTCCCAGGATCTAATTAATAGGGAATTTCTGCAGTCATAATTTAAAAAAAGATTTTGGCAATAAATAAATCTGTTAGACAATTACTTATGAACTGACAAGTTTAGGCCTCATTTTTCATTTCCATGGCAATTACAAATTTTAACAGTATCATTTATTTGCTCTTATGAAGTTCATATAAATATTTCATATTTATATGAACTTAAAAATAATTAAAAAATTCAACTTCAGCAAAGTTTGTAAAGAATGAAAACAAAAAGCAGAAATAATGATCAGTTTTTGTAGTGCTTAAACATTACAGAAGGATTTCAATGTGACTGCCTGTGCCTTTCCATGCTTTACATATTTTCAGAAAGCATGTGTGACTACTGAGATGATGATGGCACTAGGTTATTCAAGGCAGAAGAGATAAAAGTCTGTGGAGCAGAACTTCAAGAGACTCTTTACTAGAGAAAGTGACTGAGCGTTAGAATGGCAGACAAAATTCATTGCAGATGGATGGACTAATTCATTAGTGGTACACATGAGAAAAACAATTCTGACCTAGCTAATAAAGTAATGGTTTTTTGTCCCCCAGGGACAAGATCTTAGAAATATAATATGTATTTCTATGAACATATGCTCTCAGTGATCAGACGTAGGCAAAAAATAATGAAATTATTAGGGAAGCAGTGGTAAATAAAATAAATAGAAATTGATAGATTAGAATAGATAGGACTCTTTGTGGCACTCAATTTCCTTCCTGCTGCAAGGCCAGAAACACTAGAAAGATTATTGAGAAAGTTAAATATAAGGAAGAACTGTATAGAATATGATATTATAGACTTCTATAGAAAACAGTCAAGAGAAAACTATGGAGTAAATATTCATTGCATTAAGACAGAACCATAAGAAAAATTCATTAAAGAAGTCCCTTGTGCAAAACGTGTTTAAAGATTACACTTGTCCCCACTGAATTTCATAAGGTTTCTGGTGTGTGCTTCATATAGTTCATAAGGTACAGAGAACCCACAGCTGTTACTGAAGCCAGTCACTACTATTGAAGCTCAGCATTTTTCCAGATAGGTTACTGTATATTATTGATTTAAGAGGGAAATGCTAGTCTAAATCACCAGTACCATGCGTTTAATCTGTACACCAATCATTTTTTAAACAAACACTTATTTTTCAGTGCTTACTTGCAAAGCATATACTTAATTCTTCTCAGCAATTCTTTGACACTTTCTTTAAACAAAAAAAAACCCTAGTCTCCAGATAAATTGTGAAAACATTTGTCAAGATGCACAAGTAATTTTTCCAGATTTCTTTCATCATGACTGCTGATGCCAAGTGCAGTTCAGACAAAAAGAACAGAATAAACTGCCCTCTATAGAATTTCTACTAGCTTGCAGACTTTCTGTCAGTCTCAACTTGGATACAAAGGAGACGAAAATTTTGACCAATTAATATAATGATAATATTATAGCAATGCGTTCAGGAAAATGTCACATTTCAGTATGGCCCAGAGTAAATGGATATATAAGGTTTATCTTGATTATAAAAAACCCTCAGTTTAAGAACATTACTTCAGACCATATTTCTGAGTACGTGGGAATTCCCAACACTCCCCTCTCCCGCACAAATCATTTCAGGTTTGCCTTTCTTTCTCATTGAAAGATTGCTGGGTTTAACAATACATAATATTAATAAAATTATACATATTCAGAATTAGTTATTATGAATCATATTCAGAAACAGTTATTCAGTGTTTTTTTCTAAGGTTTTAGCTCAACAGCTAGTTGTGACATTGTTGTCCCCAGCAGTACACTCAGCAAATTTAAGTATAGTTACTTTGGCTTTCTGAGTTGATTTGAAGCAATTTGAATGAGTTAACTTTAAACTTGATCCATATTGAGTTATGGCTCAAAATTTACCAATATGTGTCCTACATTGTTCTTGAGGGGATTGGGAAGCAGAATACAGGGTCTGAAATCAGAAGACTTGTTTTTACAAAGACCTTATGTGTCTCATATAATCCAGAAAGTACTGGTTGTGAATCCATATTAGTTCTAAACAGAAAAGCTGAAAAGGTCCTTAAAAATGTCTTAACTTGTACATACATTCTCTGGAGCACCTTCAGATATTGAAATAATCAAAATTATCCTACTTCAGACATTATTGTATAACTTTACTTTGAAGGAGAAGTAAATTCTAGAAAAAAAACTGTGCAAAAAATGAAGCACTGTCACATACATTAAAAGGTAGAATGACCCAATAGGACACCAACTAAGAAACTTTCCCTGTTTAAAATTTTAATATCCCTGCCCAATCATTATCTGGAGCTGCTTAGAGGAGATAATCTATCAATAGAATATCTTGTCCAGTTAAAATATAGGTTGAGCTGAATGAGACTCTAGTCTCTTCAGTAAATAGAAATATTCTACTTATTATGTAAGACATGAGAATTATTCCATAAGATCTCCTGTCCTGCATACCATGTCAGGAAGTCCATTATAATAACAATTTTGAACTGCTTCCAGTTAGAATCTTCAGCTTTCATACCTAGATCATCATACCTAGATGGATCCTTATTATAGTTAAAATTCTGCTTTTGTGTTTCCTTGATCTCATGATTTCAAGCAAATGAAAATGGAAAAGTTATCAGTATTATCCATCTCAATATGAAACAATAATCACTCATGAAAGAAAGAATTTCTACTTTTCACAATCCTGTTCAAGTGACAATTATTTTCACTTGGTGACTCTCTTAGTACAATGCAATCATCTCAAAGCGAATGGTTATGAACAAAGTTTAGAATGTATATCATGAAGGACAGAAAAGTCATCTGCCTATGTATTTTGTGAATCACAAGAAAACTGTTTGGAATTAACTGTACAAGCATGCCTAAATCTATGAAACTTAGCAATAATACCTTTTAGTTGTATCTAGTTAGTGATACAAATGTCTATTTAGTGAATTTGAAAAATAAGTAAATTTAATCTAATCAATGCAGGGAATAATAATCTTATTGGAGAGATGCCATGTATAATATCACCTACATTCCTTAATAAGAAAAGTCAAACTTATCTGAAAGTCATTTGCCAATACACAAAAAGGGGAAAAGATAATTTCAGGTAATTATAAAGACATCAAATTTGTCTTGGTATTAAGGTTAAATTAAAATGCTTATTGTCTTTAATACAACAATATTTTCCTTCTGTTTATGCAGTTTTTTACAAATTGGCAAGTTATATACTTGTATTTATGTGATTTTATTTGTCTCTAGTGTACAAAAGTTTATGCTTTTCAGAAAATCTTCTGTTTCTCATGCTTATTATAAATAACCAAACATATTTCATTTCTGATGTCAATCATTTCCCATTATTTCTGATGAATCCCTGCTCTCCTCTCACAGAATGTATTCCTTTCATGTTGGGAAATATTCTTACATATTTCCTCTAGTTTTGTTATTTTAAAATCTTGTATTTTCTTTTTTCTGTTTTTTTTCTTCTATTTATGCTTCTTTTTATCCTTATTCATTGATTCCTTCTTGCTTATTGGGTGACTGAAGTTTCTTGTCATCTCTGCAGAAATACTGGACCACAGTTCAGATCTTCTTCCTCCATCTTATCTTCTACATCTTTATTTTCTGTGCCTCCTTCTCTGACCCACAATCTGCTCTCTCCTTCCTTCACTCCATGCTTTCTTCACTTCTACCATCCTATCACGTAAGGTAAAGATGAGTCAATATAGGTTGAGATGACTTTCTAGAGTATTTTCTTGCTACTTATACCAGCATATGGTTTAATATTCTGTCTTCATGATCACTGTTCTTAGAGTTTTAGTGGAACGATCTTATCACATACAACTGACATAGGTGTGTCTTCACAAGTTATGTGACCATAATGAGAAAAAAACCCAAACACCAAACCATTTTGTTGCATATTTTGCACTTTTCTTCTGATTAAAATAATCAGATTTATTTATCTGATTAAAGTCATCCTTTCATCACTTAATATTTCTGTTCTACTATACCATCTTAGTGATGAGAAGACCTGAGGGGAAGCAAAGGGAGAAGGGGCAATCTGTCTAAGACAGATATGAAGATCATGAGCCGGAAAAGGAAACATGGAAGAGGCTGACAGTTTAACAGTCTCTGGAGCTAGTTTGGCAAACATATGTAAAAGCACTGCAATGCTTTTTTCCCCTATACTGTCCCTTATGTCTATGAGCATTCACTGGAAATATCTAGAAGGCTTGTGTATTGCTTTTGTTAATATTGTACTTCAAAAATTCTGGCAGCCTTGCTAACAGATTTTGTTTCACTTCCATGTGTTTTCGCTCATATCTGCTTTTTTCCCTCATATTTGCTTTAAGCTCAGCTTGTAGAACCTTGGCTTTGGGATTGCAGGACAGCACTACATTTGGACCGCCTCAACTGTGACTAGTAACAATGCCTAAAATAACATAATTTATGACCTCTGTACTGATAGCATTTAGAAATGGCAGCAGAACTATGTAAAGTACTAGGTAGATAATAAATCTAAAATAAGTTCTGTGGTTGAAAATAAAAGTGTTGTGTGAAAGCAATACCTAAAGCTAGAAAGTAATAATGGACTTTATTGAAATGCAGGTTTGCATATAGAAATAAACTACTTATGCTACCATTATGATAGAAACCAGATGGAGCTTCCTGAATAGCAGTTTTCTAGGCATAATGTTGTTTCAGAAAGTTCTTAGTATTCCTCAGAACATTTCAGTAGCTCCAGAAACGTGATAAAACTGAATACACTCAGAAGTAATGCACACAATGCAAAATTATGTTTCCAAGCTTCAAGTAGTTCTGTATACAAACAAAGTGAATTACAAATGGAAATTGGTTTGGTTTTATAATGGGACATAAATAAAATAGTTACTTACAAGACGCAATGGTTCAGAAAGCTTTACAGCTGGCATAATTTATTATAGAATTAATCTATTATGTGTTTGCGCCAGGTCAGGCCGCTAAAGGAAACCTGTGTCTCATCGAAATCAGATTGAGAAGTACAAATCGAGAATCCCTAATGGAGTGCACTTCAAACAGCCAGCCATATGGACTGTGTTACATCCTGGGGATGGTTTCTCTTGAGCTGTAAACTTGGGTAACAGAGTGTAGAAGACTCTATTTGATACAGTGTCTTCAAAAACAATGAAGCATTAAAAAAACCCCAAAACTATAAAACTTGTCTCTGAAGCAATGAGTTCACACCTCCTCCCAAAGACACCTCCTTTCTATTCCCTTCCTAAACCCTGCCCTTTTAAATTAGGGCTGTTTTAAAATATGTTTTGCAGATAATACACTAAGCCTCTGAAGTAAAAATATTTACAAAGGAAAGCACACAAGATATCAGATTGTCAATACCCACAAGAAATTCATGTGAAGCCAGGTATATTCCCCGAACGTCCACAAGTAGCCTTATTTGAAGGTCTGACTCCATGGGCTCCATAGACTTATGGACTGTTTTGACTGTCATCCCTCTAGCAAACATTGTTAACCACAGTGTGAATAGCAAAGCTTCTTGTGAACTCATGTGAATATAATTTGTACTTGTGTTAGTAGGGCAATACCACGGTATTTTGAAAGATGCAACAAAGATCCTAATTCTACCAGAACTTTTTGTAGGAAATTAACTATATCACTTTCGTTTATAGATCTATTGTGTCACTGAAAGTTCCACATGAGATCAGGTGGGGTTTTTCAAACTACCTTGACAAATGCAGTTCCCTGTCAATTTGCTGTGTTCTGCAGCCTTTTGCAAGCCTTGTACTTAATTTTTATTTTTCCCTGTGCTATGACTAGAAATTGAAGATAATATTTTTATTTTTCAGTCTCTTGTCTGTTTACATGTTTACACATTTCAACATAACAATTGTCTTCAGCTAAGGCAAAATAGAAGTTCATGTTATTAAAAAATTACTGTGGCTTGTCATTACATACAATTTTACAAAAGTAAATTTTATACATAATTTTATTTTTCAGCACATAATAGAAAATTACCATTTATTTTTTGAGCAATTTCCAAATAATAACTTTGCAATGGTTTTCCTTTTTGTACTAATTGGCAAAATGATTGTTGGCATAATATTGAAATAGGAAATTGTTTTATATATTCTGTATTTACATTATAAAACAAATGAAGATACATGTAAAAATAGATGTTGTTCTAATATTCAAGATCATACAGTTTTATCCACAGATGTTTATAACACCATGATACTTTTCAGAGACTAAGCTAAAATCTGCCTGGAAAAATGCATAAAACAAAAATCCAAACAGAACTCATATACCTGGTGAAAACTGACAATTTTTTTCATTTACTACATGTCACTCTGCAGTAGAGTGGCTCTGGCTCAACATGGGCTTGATATCATTTTTTTGGCTCTGTTCAGAAGAGGAGAAAAAGTATCCAGTATTTTCAGAAGTGTTCAAATCTCACATTAGTTGTTTTGTCAGACAACATAAAAAAGTAATATGGAGTGTTGGTTTGAGAAAAACTAGTACCCTTACTGCTACTTAAGGTAGACAAAAGAAGTCCTTTCCCTACAACACTGAAGTACAAGTTCATGAGAACACACTTGTGCAATATGGCTGAAGTTAGCAGATAGGTTAGCTTGGAGTCTTGAGATGAAATTCAGTAGCGTACTTTACCAGATGGGAAAATCACCAAATATACCTGACCTGTGAGAATATACAATGTGTGTGCACAAGATATTGCTCAGGGCTTTCTTCCATTCTTTGAATCCCTGCCCATCATGCTGTTTTGTCCCAGCAACTGTATCTGCTAATGTGGGAGCTGTATTTATGTCTTACTGACTACACATCTGAGATGAGTTGTTTTCTTAGAAGTCGCTCTCATACATAACAACTTCCCATTTTAAAGTGCTCCCTTTATCAAATTTTGAGTGTTCTCCATTTCCATGGAAAAGTAGCCATGATTTCCTAGGCCAGCATTTTACATATGAAACCTGAAAACAGAAAAATGCAGCAGTGCAAATAAAGATTAAATGCGGATATTGTTCATGCATTTATCAATAAAGTGAGTTCAAAGGTGTTCACAGCACAGAAGAATCATAACTGCAGGTCTATATTTTTAAGAAATCCACTATGATAAGCTAAGTTCTTGGTCAACATATATGTTTGCTTAAAAGCTTATAAAAAGAAATCTAATCAGAAAGGTCTTATTTGATGGTAATAAAGAGGACTTTAAGAATTACAATTATTTCATTGTATCATATTGCTTGGTTAATTTTCTAAATTGTTCTACAGAATTAATTTTATACTTTTCAAAATACTTGTTTTCCCATTAAAGGAGACAGCAAGGAGTATAAAAGGAATAGAATAAATCTAACCTGTAGTAAAATTCTCATATGACAGAAAAACGGCAAATATATCCTATTGCCTTCTATTCTTGGATCATATTTGTATATTGATAACTTAAGAAGAGGAAAGCAAAAAAGAATGACCAAATCTCAAGAATAGATTCTTCATATGTCAGTCCATTTTCTGAGATCAAACTCTGAATACAAATGCAATTCTACCATTTTTTAAAATTATTTTAAGAAATTTTAATTACAGGATGTTACCTTCTGTTCAGGCCGTAATGACATTTAACATGTATGTGTAGATGTATATGACTATGGTAACATTAATTTATATAAAAAAACAAGGCTAGGATATTTTAGTAGTACTGAATACTATTTTACATAATTTCTGTAGTGAAACAAAGTACACGTCAGTTGATAAACGATTTATGCTGCAATAGGGACAAGACTAACATGAACCTGTTGAGTCATTTTATTGGTTCCTTAACAGCCGATCTTCATCAAAGAAGCCATCATCACAGACTATAACAGACTCAGTGGACCATAATCAGTCATTGTGTAAGCAGTCAAATGCTGACATTGCATGCGAACACCTATGATTCGGAGTTTTAAACCACACAAGCTGCTCATTTTCATGAAGTGCTGAATGCAAGTTTGTCCCTACTTGCAATTGTAGAGAACATTTAATTACAGAGTCATAGTTTAGACTACCTACAACCAAATGAGATAGACTAGATTTCTTTGAATATTTCCACCTACAAAATTATCTCAGTCTTGGGCTTTTAAAATTTGAAGACTGGCTTGATTTAAAAACTCATAACACAAATATATAATATACATAATACATAATTCATTGCAGAGTCAAAATATCATCTGGCATATTGAGATGGCAAGAAGCATTATATCCATAGCATTTTAAACTTTTTAACTCAATGCAGCACTAGCAAATTAATGCATATTGAGATTGGAACTAATAATCTGGTGTTTATATATTTTGATTCTATCTTCTAAATCCTCTAGGAGTGATGCCAAATCTTTTGGAATATGCCAAATCAAATCAGGGACTGCAGATTTGTCCTACCAAAGGAACATTGAGAAGCTGTTTTGTCAGGTTATCTACAGTGGGATTTATAATGCAAATGAAGTGGGGTATCATTACTAAGAATGAAATGAGGCAATCAGTGATAAGATATTGAAAATGTCCAGAGTACAGCATTTCTAGAAAACTTAACTGTTCCAGTATAAGCTGTATGCACTCCTTGCATTGCAATGAAATTTTTTATTAGCCTTTTCAATGCTTTGTACCCTAAAGCTGAAAGGGTGGATGTTATCTGTATTTGGCTCATCTTTTTAAATACATTTTGTAACAATAGTTATTATGATATATTTATATATATATTAGTAGATTGATATATGTTTGAAAGCCTTAGAACGACAATGAACTCACATTTATACAGATGTGAGTTCATTTGTGCAGATTGGGTCTTCCTAGAGAAATCTGTCCTTTAAAACAGGAGCAGTATATTTTACTTTTCAAAGACAAAGCTCTAAATATTATGGTGGGTTTAAGTTCCTCACTCCCTTTCTCCTAGTCAACCAGACAATGTATTTTCCAAAGACACTAGTGCCTCAGGAATGTTATCCTATTTCAGTCAGGATCAGGGGTTTCTGCCTTTATTTATGGTTGTCATGCTTGCTCTGGCTATGGAATCATTCATATATCTTGAAAGAATTTCAGATTATTTACTGCTGCTGGACAGAATTTTCCTCACAATGGTGTGAAGAATTACTTGTTCTACGTCTTTAATATTGCTTATGAGCCAAATCCTGCCCTCATTTGCACCACCAAAATAATAAATAACATCCTTTGAGAGTATTAGCATTGCTTTTTGATTGAGGAGAAAGGAGAAGGTCTTCAAAGTTAGTGCTCTGCTAATCAGTGAGAACAGAATATTCAGTTGCTTTAACAAAAAAAGAGTAAAAAATGTCTATTGAGTCTCTCTAAGGGAAACAGTGGTTTACATTCAATACAATATTTCTTTAATGCTGTCTGTCTTTCAAGTTTGGAGAAAATTAGACACACAAATTAATAATTGGAGAATACAAAACAATTTAGACAGGTTAGCAGTACCAGCATCTTTAAAGGACTGATTTTGTGCCCTAACAGCATAACACCATGTATTGTTACTTCTTCCTAAACAGTCTGCAACAGATTACAACCTCAAAACCTAAACTCTTCCAGAGACAGGTCAGACCTACAGGCTGCAATGGAGGTGTTCTCTTGCCCCAAAATAAGGGATTATCATACACTCCAACCATCTCTCTACCTTTGTTACCCGAGCTGCATCCAGGCTAAGGCATCTCCTAGTAGCAGCATGGTTTTGTATAGAAGCAGATAGGGGAAGAAGATGTGCAACGTGGACAGTGAGAAGTCTTGGACTTGAGGAACTCAGAAATGTTACCTCTTCTAGATTAAAATGGAATCATTGCAAGGGTGAAAATGCATTCTCATTTATTCAAGAAGGAAAATGGAAAGAAATATTGAGAAAAGAAACTATCCTTGGAGGCAAAAGGTATTTCAGAGTGGTATGTAGTTCAACATGCAAAGAGGGTTGATGGGAATTGGTACAAAGATTCTCTGATTTATGGAGTGAATTGAAGCTACAGTTCTAGAATAGATGACACCTTAACACAATGTTTTGGTTTCGACCATAAGGTTATGCTCCCTTTCGGTCACAGGTGTGTGAATCAGTTTGCTGTCCCATTCATCATCTGCAGTAGTGCAGCAGCAATGAAAGCCACAGTTCGTGCTGAAAAACAGCTTTTAATTTATTTTTACATAAAATGTAATATAACAGGTGGAAAGAGTAAGAAAATTACTGATCTCTATATTCGTTGTAAAATATAACTTTGATGGCCAGAGAAATCCTCATTTCAATTCCCAACCACGTAAAAGTCACTTTCATGGCAAGTTACTTAAACACTTTTACTCAGCCAGTATAAGTAGTTATAAGCCTTACTGACAGTGAGGGATCCCTTACCCCATGGGTCTCAGAAGTAATTAATCCTTAAGCAAAGTTCTTTTTCATAGCTCTTTTAAAGGATTAACTATGCAGCAAATAGCAATAATAATTTTCTAACGCCTTATTTGAAAGTAAAGCACGTGTAGGAAAGATCCGTAACTATAAGTAGGAACTAAAAGTTATATATAAATATCTCTTGTCATGTATGATAGACATGTCACTTCATGATCTGGGAAATAAGTGGAATTATGGGAGATAAACAGCTATGGGAAACAAGCTGATAAGCTGTTTTGATAATATTTTGGGGATATCTGCTTGGGAAATGTGATGACTAATTGCTTCATAAAAGCATGTTTTGAAATAACAAATCTGTTTCTAAATAAGTAGTTGACTTTCACAAACGTTTGCAATAATCAAGAAAGGCTTTCACTTACAAATAATGACCATCAATATTTTAAAAAGTAGAAAAGCATAACATTTTCTGATCTATTTGTTCAAATCTGGTGCACAAAAGAATTGGTCTGTATAAAGAGTGAATATGAATTAAAGTGTCTGGGTAACATTCCTTCACAACACCAGCTTCTACTCAAACTTAATCCTTTATAATCCATAGCTCACTGTCTTAGAGTTGAAAAACATTCACTGCACTAGGGTGTACTAGAAGTTAACTTAAAGACATCTGGTTTGATTTTTTTTTATAAACAATTTTAATAGTGTAAAAAGGATCTTTTTCCATTTCCACCCACCCCTCTTGGAAAAAAATAAAGTAGGAAAAACAAATTAGTATTATCTAGTAAATTTTCATCATTATAAATAGTTGAATACATTTCACTTCTGTGAAAATTTCAGAGTGTGTAAAAATCAAGGCATTTTATTCTTAAAAACCCAAATTTTGACCCAACTGTTATGACTGGCTATGAGACAGGTTTCCCAAAAGACCTGTGGAGTCTCTGGCTTTGGAGATACTCTAGACTGGATGAGAGACAAAGTGACCTGACTAGGTGGGATGTTAGCTTTACACTGAGTAAGAGCTTGGACCAAATGACCTTCAGGCTGCATTAGTTTTACCCATTGTTCCCTTCTGCTACAATAAGAAGGAATAGAATTTAGAAAGGAAAAAAATCTTTAAAGAAAAGAATACCTACATTCTGAATTTAGAAAATTGTATGTGACCAAGAGGTGCATACATTTTTTTTCTTTTTACAGATATATATATATATATATATATATATGATTTGTACAGAGAGAGACATTTCTGTGATACTGTTGGTATGACAATATAAAATTTGNTTATGGACACTGAATTTCTAAACTTCTCCAGAAAGTGTTTGTCTAATCATGTAGATGCCTTTTACTGCATTTTCTCTAGAAAGAATTTTGTTTAGTTATAGTGACAGAGGAATTAAAAGAGAGGCTAAAAGGTTAAATGTCACCTTCTATAATTTTGAATTTCCTTTTGTCATAGGGACAGACGTAAGTAAACACTTTACCTCAGACTTAAAGCTGTGGCTCACTAGTATCATATCCTCCATTTGCTGAAAACATTTTAAGACTAGGAAGTAGGATTTGCAGATGTGCTTAGCTTCAAAATTGTAGCATAAATTTAGGATTTAGGGGAATTTTTAATTTTTTTTTCTGTTGTATGTTTGGAATAACTAAGGCATGTGTTTCTCTGATTATTCATTTTGTATTTGTTTGACCTTCAGTCTTTCCATCCTTGCCTTTCTGATCTGAAACACACTGAAAGTATCATACTTTTAGCTTGAAGATTTCAAAGAAAATTAATATTTGTGAAAAACCCAAAACAACAAAGAGACAGTGAGAAGATAATGATGAGGAAATAAAGCTTTAAGTTAAAGAGCACCTCCAAAAATTTTGTAGAAATATACTATACATTCATGCAATTAGACTCTAGAAGTGGAAGAGGGAGGATATGGAAAAACATATGGAGATAAAATAAAATATTTTAAAACATCCTATTATACATTCCAGCTTCTTGACTTTACACCATACTCTTTTAGTAACATTTGTGTGACACATTCAGAAGAGAAAATACCAACGTCCCAAGATTAGAGAATAGTATATAATCACAGAATCATTTAGGCTGGAAAAGATTTTTAAGATCATTGAGTTCAACAATTAACCTAACTCTACCAAGCCCACTGCTAAACCATGTCCTGAAACTCCATGTTTAAAAGTTGAATGCATCTTTTAAACACACCCAGGCATGGTGATTCATCCATCTCCATGGCAGTCTGTTCCAATGTCTGATGACCCCCTGGCACAAGTTGAGGCCACTTGCTCTTGTCCTGATGCATGTGTGTGGGAAGAGACCAACACCCAGGTCTTTAAAACCTTCTTTCAGATAGCTGTAGAAAGGGATGACATCTCCTCTCAATCTCCTTCTTTTGGAGGAGTCATTGGCTGTGTGATTGCATCGAGAAAGTAGTATTCAATCACTCAATGTCCAAATGAAAATGATCAGAGGATAAGAGCACCTCTCTTATGAAGACAGGTTGAGAGAGTTGAGGTTGATCAGTTTGAAGAGGGGAAGGCTCTAGGGGCACCTTATAGCAATCTTCCAATACCTGAAAGGGGCCTTTAAGAAGGATGGGGGAAAATTGTTCACAAGGGCATGTAATGATAGGATGACGGGTAATGGTTTTAAGTGAGAAAAGGGCAGATTTAGGCTGGACAACAGGAGAATGTTTTTTAATCTGAGGGTGGTAGATCAATGGAACAGGTTGCCTAGAGAAGTGGTGGAGGTCCTATCTTGGAGACATTCAAAGTTAGACTTGACAGGGTTATGAGAATTCCATTCTAGTTAGAGATGTCCCTGCTTCTTGTAGGGGGGTTGGACTAGATGACCTTTGACAATCCAATACATTCTATGATTATATGGTTCAGTCTAAATAGCTCCAGCTCCCTCAGGCACTCCTCATAATGCTTGTTCTTCAGAGTCATCACCAACCTTGTTCTTTGAATGCATTTCAGCACATCAATGTCTTTTTGTATTGATATGCCCAAAACTGAGCATAATACTCAAGGTGTGGCCACATCAGTGCTGAGTACACATTGTTTCTGATATAAGCCATGATGCTTTTGGACTTCTTGGCCACCTGAGTACACAGCTGACTCATATTTATCTGGTTGTCAGTCAACACCACCAGAATACCTTTGTGCTGGGCAGTTTTCAGCAACTTTTCCCCACTAGCACACTAAGAATACTTTCCCACTTCTGGCCTACTCGGAAGAGAGTCACCTGAAGATTATGTCAGTAGAGCAGATCTACATATATACAGATTTCTTCTGCAACAAGTTGAAAACTATACTACTCTCAATATACTGTTTTTAAAAGATCTGAACAGCAAAAAGAATGCATTATTGAATGGTGACTTCATTAAAAGGGACTGACCCAAAATATGATCTCATTTATGCTTTATTTTTGAAAGCAACTTACTTAACTTTGAATATAAAGAATTGGTGAATAGTAAAGGCATTCAGTGATAAGAGGCATATTTTTCAAAGTAATTTGACTAATTAAAATGTTGATACCTCATTTCTACTTGTAGGATTGCAATGAGAAACGAAATTTACAAAAATGTTTTTTAGGGACAAGGGAAGAAGTATTAGCACTCAAAAAAATAAATTGTTGTGACTTAATGTAAAGTTTTATTATTTCTCCTCTAACATTAAACCAGAATGGCCTAAATGATCCAGATAAATGGCGATTGCAGCCATCAAAAAAAAAGTGATCAAGCCTTTAAAAGCTTGATATTTACACTACATATAATTTGTAAAAATTACAGATTGTCATACAGGAACACAAAAATCATTTAATTATTTTAATAAATTTACTTTTCTGATTTTTATTTAATCACTGAAAATAAAGCAGTTAATCACTGAAAAATTCATGACTGTGTATGGTGTTGTGTAAATGTAAATCCTGTGGTAGGACAGAATCAATAACTTTATTCCTGCCATATAATTATAAGGCAAGGAACAGTAGTTTTAAATGGAAAGATGGAATATTTACATGGGATATAAGGCAGAAACTTTTTAGTAAGGTTGATGAGACACTGCAAGACGATGTCCAAAAAAGTTGTACATGCCCCATTCCTGGAAATGTACAAGGTCAAGTTGGATCAGACTTTGAACAGCCTGATGTAGTTAAAGAAGTCCCTACATATAGTGGAGAAATTTGACTGGATGGTCTTTGAATATTCCTGCCCAACCGAATCACTCTATGATTTTATGTCCCTATGAAATTGCCATATTTAAAACAGATTATTTAATGATAAATTGTAAAATACAGTATAAAAATTAAGAACATACCTCAGCAATGCTAATAAATATTCTTTAAATTTATCTATTGAGATTATTTTGCTGATGTAGAAGTATATGAGTGCAGTCTTGAAACACAAGCATTTGGGGTGTTAATGAGGAAAAGATCCTAAGATTCGCCACATAAGAAGGCTTTTGCTTAGAAGACTTTACCAAATCAGGAAGAACCAGGCTTTAATTTTAACTGCATTTGTACCTCTACACACTCATCTAATGCAACAGTAATCAAGGTTTCAGTATTTCATTGATATTGCTTTTCTACTCCTTGAACATGATCTTTGGTAAAGTTAGTCATCAAGCACAAGCACAAGACTGTACTGCATCTTATAGCTGATACCCAGCCTGAGTCCTCAGTCTGTGACTCCAAGAGAACACAGAAACTGTCTGCTTCTGAGAAGCACTGAAGATGTAGTCCTATTCCTAAGATTTTTATATCTTTGGAAAGTGGAAGACAGCTACTAGTGGACTCTCACTTCAGAATTTTCTGTATCAAGTGTTCAGGGGAATATATCTTATGGCTTTCCATTTCAGATACCTTTTTAAAAGAGAATTAATAAATAAAATGATACTTTCAATAAGACCAAAACAGTAGTAAAAAAATACTTTAAAATATGTAATTTTGAAGGTAGTTCTGTGAAATCTCAGTAGTGCAAGAATGCAGTTTTTAAATAGTAATAAATTAAGAACAATTGAAGCATAAAAAGTGAGAAGACAAAGGTTTTATTTTTCATTATATAGTATGAAGTATGATTTACGGCAGCTTATATGTATTTCATCTCAGAAAAAAAGAAGGATATTTTAATAGAAAAGGATTTATCCAGTCAAACGTTCTGGCTTTACCAGCTCCCACAGAAACTTTTGATTACAATGTGCTGATTTACTATTAATGCATACCATATAATATACTGCATGAAAATTCCAGATTTCATCCCTTGACTTTTGTTCAAAACCCACAAATGTTTAGACTCAAATGTGCATAATGATTTGAGAAATCAGTTCTGAGCAGCAGTAAAACATTTTGCAGAAATCTGACTTAAACTAGTGATTCATATAACAGAAATATAATCAAACTGAAGGATATAACATGGTGAGAAAGATGAGTCAAACTGAGCACTCCATCAGTTCCAAAGAACACAGTCCTACTCATCTTAAGTTTTTTGCTTCTTAATCATTAGGCTGATGCCATTTGTTACATGGCAACTGTCAGTAAAACATCGGCTAAAAAAGTTTTTTTTTAGTTTTTCAAACAAATTTCTATTTACATAAAGTGTGGACTGAATATTCTATGACTTAAGAAGTCTCAGTTTCTTAAAATTCAGATTTCAGAACTGCTGAGCTTTATTGTCTGAAGGAAGTGCTGAATGTTGACCATCATTGAGCATCAGGACTAATTTTGATTTATATATCCCAGCTTTGAAAATATTCATCTAAAAGTGGAACATCTAGATTGCCACATACCTGACAATAGGATTAGACTACCACACACACATCTTGAACATATTTTTGTTTTATAGAACAGGTGATTCATCAAACTGCAGAACAATATATCCTATGCAATGAAAGTGCTATTGGAAATCTTCCAAGTGAGAAAGTAAATATTTTATAACAAAGGGTAACATTTTTAAAAGTGGGAAAAAGAACTGAAGCAAGTAAATCACTTCAAGGACTTTTTGGCAACTAAATGATAACTTTTGAAATTGCTTTAGGTTCCTACATTAGGAAAGGTCAGATTTATAAACATCAGTAGAGAAGTTGTTCATATATATTTAAACATTCATTATATAGACATCTGAGCTTGAATTAGTCATCTCAGATTCCCTAAAAATCAGTGGAGATTTCAAAAGATGATGTTAGGATACTGTGTACCTCCTCTTGGTAACAACATCAAATTAGATCATATGAATTACATTTTTTGGGTGTCTCTTTGTCATCTTTACTATATGAAAGTCAATGTATATGCAAAACTAAGTGAACTGAAACCCGTCTTAGATTACTAAAGGTAATCTGAGGTTAGATTACTAAAATTCTTAGAGGCATTTGCAGAAGAAACTAAGTACCTAATTCCCACCAACATTTCTTACGTACACCCAAAAATAATTAGAAAAGACTTCCCAACTCAATGTGTCCAGGTCAGTAATTAATGTAATTTTAGTTACTCTGGTGCTTTCCAAAATCTTACTGAACTTTTAAAGTCTAAAAACAGCCTTTACCTCTATGCATATTATCTTCAGTATGTATGAGAATGTTATACTTTCATGCTTGACTTTGAACTTTATGAACCCTTCTTTGGTAAGATAAATAATATTACTATATCTTCTTCAGTATGTTTTAGACATTCTGATAACGGTTAATTTACTCAAATTGTACATGCTTTAAACAGATAAATTTTATGTGAGTTACTCACTGAAATGCCTAGATTTCTTTGGTCAAGGAAAAATGTAAAGAACTTTGGAAGCCCTTAGAGCTACATTGTGTTCACTTAATATATTCACCTAAACTGAGATAGACAATTTTATGAAAATGTTCAATTATCACTGCTTTCTAGCACTTAATTTCTAAATAATGGTGGCATGTACTAAAAAAAAAGAGCAGTTCATTAGCAGTTCAGAAAACAGGTGTCATTTAGTCTCAGAGGGACTGAATCAAGCAAGTTTTTCTTCTATCCACCTTTATCAAATTCATTGCAAGCACATTTACAGAGATATTAAAGATGATTCACTGAAAAAGAATATGCTTTTCAGATAACAAAAGGTGTCACAGCAAGGTAAGGATATAGGAAAAAATTACCAATTAATTAAATTGTAAGAGAAATTGGATAAGAATAAGTATTTCTAAAAATTCCATTTTTAATTCAATGTGTTTATTGTCTGCTAAATTAGACTTCCATATTTGACTAAGACTTTTTGGAAGTAGAGTTTAAAACTCAGATAATATGTGCTTTATGAATGAAGAACATTGTTATATCACTCATGATGTCAAGCAGCTACATCACAGCTAACCATCATTGCCAGGCAATTTAGTATTCATTAAGGCAGCTGAGTGATACTGAGATCTTTCAGCTCCTCCGTCCTATTCAGAAAAAATCCCTTGTATGTCAAAAGAAAAAAACAAAAAACTTTGACTTCAGGAAGCACATCTTTCACTATAGCATTAAATTTTAGCATATCTTTAAAGGCAATTGAAAAAAATAATACTCCCAATAGAAATTTTGTAATAAATGCCTTCCCTTTCAGTATGAAAAAGGAGATATTCATCTCTGTTGGAATCAGTGCATCACAGCAGGAATAACACATGGTAATGGCACGGTGATGATATTCTTCTGCACATATGGAACTAGCAAATTACACCAACTTTTGTAATTGTAAAAAATGATTGAATCCCTTCCATTTCAATCTAATAGTCGTTTCCCCTAACAGCAAGCATTAATGACTTCCCTCACTAATGAAAATTAATTGCTAGCCCGCCTCGACAATTACATTGTGATCGATCAAGTTTAAAGGAGCTGCAAGGGTCATTTGCTGTAATTCTAATGCAATCCATTAAATCTACAGCAGATGATAACCTTTAACTGAGTTGCATATTAGGGAATACTAATGGCAACTCTAGATGTCACTGTTCATACAACAGAAGTTACATCATACTCACTATTTCTCCTAATGGTCTTGAGGTATGTATGTTTTTCAGCCAACATGAAAATTTCTGTTAATGTCAGACTACAGCACCTCAGTCTTACTGAGATACTATAAAGCATAAATCCAGAAAACAGTCCAAGAGTGCTCTTCTTTGTTATACAGAACCAAGTTGTAAAGTAAAGAATAAATTTGTTAAGTGTTGATGGAATGCACTGTCAGAGAAATATATCTAAAGCAGGTATCATATTTTATTGCTCCTGCAGAAGCCATCAGCCATACTACACCCTTGAATGTGATCCACTCTCTCTTAAGAAAAAATGGAGTTGTAAAATAAGGTTCAAATTTCTGAAGAGCTGATGAAGTAGTTCATAGTGAACAACAAAGTCAATGGACACTAGAAAAGTAGAACTAGTCTACATATTGTTGAATGTCTTTCCAGACACATCATCCAAATATTTATACCGTCTGCATGATGAATTAGACTCCTTTCATCAAGAATTAAGATCAAAACCCATTGGATCTAAAGGCGACATGAAATAAACAGACAAATTCAACAACATTAACAAAAAAAAAAAAGCTAACACAATGAAATAAATATCTTTAACTGAAGCTTCTGTACACTTGAGAACATTTTTAGGGAAAGTTTGAGAAGTTTTCATGAGATAACAGTGCTTTCAGAAGTGAATGAAAGAATTAATTCTAATATAATTCTAATCTTCTGCCTATCTCTAATAATGTGAGAACAGATATTGATTTTAGACCTTTATCTAGGTCTGACTTTTGTATATACTCAGAGGCACTCATACATGCAATCTTGCTTCAACATCTCATTTCTCAGGTTGAGCAAATGTGTTCAAATAGCAAGTTTTTATAGCTTGATCCAGTACACAATTTTGCAAATTTTGTAGGTCAATTCATGGATTTTTGATGAATTTTCTGACAGAAATTATGACTGTATGCTTTGGTTCTTTAATCAAAGATTGTCCAGTTAGTTTTTTTCTCTTGTGATTGCCTGTTCAACCGACACCATCTGACACTATACTGAGTACCTTTTAAGAAGACTGATGTCAGATATTTGCTGCTTGACTGAAACAAAAAGTACAAGAGTTCTTACAACAATGTCACTACTCAAGAGTATGAGTCTGTTTAAACTCAAGAAAATTTTGAAACAAACAAGCTTTGTTGCATCTTTTACTCACATTTAAGGCAAAGACCCTACAGCATTCATCACAGAGATTCTCTATGGAGGATTTTGCATAGTTCTACCAAAAAATAAACTTTAATATATGATAAAAAATATACAGAAACAATCTAAACAGCATGATGAAAAAAGTTACAATTTCTCCACTCTAAAAAGTAAAACAAGTATTCTAGTACACTTTTATAATATTATCTCTCAGGAAGATGTAAGATTTGTTACTGTTTTTCCTATATTATAAATCTATATGAAAAGCCACACTCCAAGTAACAAAAATTACTTTCCCAAAGAAATATTAGAACTCTAGTTTTCCCAAAGAGATAAGATGTCTTTGAACAAGAACGATATAAACTCTGCAGAAGTCAGAACTAATTTTCTTATCTATTTTTATGCTGACAGAAAAAAAAAGATACAAGGAAGTAGTTTATCAGCCAGCATAAATAATAACTCTACAGCTGTAAATGTAAAAAGTAAGTAAAAGTGTAGACATGTTAGCTAGGGATGTGAGGACAGAACCTCTGTGCAGGAGTCAATATTACATTAAGAGTGGGTGGTCAGCAAGGATTAGAAGTTTTGAGGTGAACCTAAAATCTAAAGATTTTCCCGGTCTGTAAAGAAGAAGAGTTACCTATTTTTTGATTTGTTTCCACTATGCTCTCAGACCAATATAAACCAGCCACAATTGCAAGAAAACCAATTAAGTTATGTAAATTTCTAGAGTTATAATCAAGATCAGATGTTAGTCTATGGAAATGTATTTGAAACAACACAGAGATAATGAACTTTTCAGACAAAAACAGTTTCAGTTTTCATATAATGAATTATGAGCATTGGATTAGTTTTTTGTGCAATAATGTGTAAAGTATTACCAGTGGTCTATATGGTCTATATAAGTTTCCAGTAAGTATTATCAAAGAAAAAACACACCCTTAGCCAGGAGACAGGAAAAAGATACACAATTGTCTGATACAGTATGTGTATATTAGGCACTAATAAAGTATCTGCTCCTCTCAAAGACTTCTGCAGTGCTATTTTTTTTTTAATATTTATGTCAAATTGCATCTTTTTTTGCAAATCCACCATTAGAAATAATGTATACGTTCCCTTAGCCTTAGTTTGCCTGAAGTAGTTCTCATTTTAGCCAAAGTTCTACTGCTGCACACTGATTATGGAAACTGTTCTAAAACTCATGTTCCATACAAAGTTTCCCAATTCCACTTAAAATGTAATAGTCAAAGCTTGCTAAAAATAACAAAATAGTTTATAGGTCTTATTGACTTAAAATGAAGTAAAAACCAAGACTACGACACAAATGAAAGCTTAAGATAGTCTGTTATCGTATGGCTAGCTTATGTGTGAAAGCATTTCTGCTGATGTCAATGCCTTTCATACTCTTCAGATTAAGGGTGTGCTTATATACTACTCTAAATTGAGATTCTAATGTCTAGTCTTCAGACAAAACTTTTCTTTTTAGACAAATCTCAGCTCAAGTATACTTACAGATTCTGACATTTTCAACTAGCCAGCACTTAAAAATTAAACCCCTTACTATTTACAGTTCTGAAGCACTTCAGAAACCAAAGCATGCTAAGATTCTTATTCAGTAAAGGTAAAAATCACACCATTATCAAGTGTGACACCATTGATGTGGAAAAAAATTAAGAATTGCAACAGGCTATTAAATTGTTAATGGCCACTTTCTGTGCTCAGGTTTGTGGTTTCATGCAGTCTGGGCAAAATGTCAAATTCTATCAACATTAACTACTTCTGACAAGCTCAAGGGGAAAAAAGAACTGAATGAATAAGCTGCTCTGTAAATAAAGAGACATAGTAACCTTTCAAAGCGAGGCGGAATGTAATTAAGAAAATTAACACAGACTTTTGAGATACTGCAATTATCTCTCATTCTTCTCTGTCAAGAGAAAGCTATATTAATTTGTAATAAGGAACACTAAGTGCCTACTTTCTGATGAAAAGTTAGTGATATCATCTAGAAAAAAGGAAAGAAATGAAGTTCATGAATTTACTTTTTCCACTTACTGATCCTTAGTTTATATAAAATGGCAATCAGAGAAACAAAAGTAAAAAACTACGATATGGTATATTTCTTAATTTTAGAAAAACCTTTATTAAGTACATCAGATTGTTTCTCCATCTAATTTAAGTTGTATTCCACGGGGAGAGAGGATTTCACTGTCTATTTCTTAGATGGGTGTTACGGGTTGAAATACAGTTGCTTGCTTTGAAAACTGGAAGCCAAAACTGCAAATTTAATTTATATGTTTTCTGCAAGCAGAGAGGATTTGGGCCTGCAGGAGTTTCACTGAAATTTTATACCTCTCCCTTTTCTTCTAGAGTCCATCTTCTTAATTTCTTTCTCATCTGGGTTGTGAAGAGTACACATATCTTGCTGAGTGATCTCACCCTGGAAACGTTGTATGTCCTAGTTAGTGTGGAACCTGAAAGATCAGCAGATCATCTGTACTTTCACTGTTTGCTGAAATGGAGAGTTCTCCCCTTGTTTGTGACCACATGAATTGTTGTTTTGGAAATGGAGAACTAGAAAGGAGCACATGGAAAGGAGAACTAGACTTTAAAGTGCTTGCTGACGCTGAAGTACATGAGTTGGAACTTTCATGAACACCATGGTTCCACAAAAGCAGGAACTGTTGCAAGTTTCTTTTACCCTTTCTATGGTTTGGACATTTAGGTTTTGGCTCAGTTATTTTAAGAATATCGTGATGAATCTCTGTATATCTTTGTGTGTCTGCATATCTTTTTATGAGGGTGGTTTTTTTGGAGGGAGAGGGTAAGTTAAATGTCTTGTTTTTTCCCCCCAAATAGTGTTAGCTTGGCTTTTTGCCTGTAATTTGTGAGGTCCTTTTCTTTTCAACTACTCTGTATATTGCTTTTAATTCAGCCCATTAACATATTAGCTAAATTAATTGGCTAATATTGTCATTTGGGGTTTTTTCAACCCATGACAATGGGGGAAATAAAGTATAGTCAACAGTAAATCAATGGTCTGCTTATAGAAACATGAAAACCTTCAAAAGACACCAAGTTCAATCTGTTCTGCAATGAGTAGGAACAACTTCAAATAGATCAGGTTGCCTGACATTGAATATTTCCAGGGATGTGGCATCTTCCACCATTCTGGGAAACCCTCTTCTATGTTTTGCCACCATCCTCNAAGTATAGTCAACAGTAAATCAATGGTCTGCTTATAGAAACATGAAAACCTTCAAAAGACACCAAGTTCAATCTGTTCTGCAATGAGTAGGAACAACTTCAAATAGATCAGGTTGCCTGACATTGAATATTTCCAGGGATGTGGCATCTTCCACCATTCTGGGAAACCCTCTTCTATGTTTTGCCACCATCCTCACTGTAAAAGAATTTCTTCTTTATATCTTCTCTCCATCAGTTTAAAACCATCACTCTTCCTGTCACAACAGGCCTTTCTAAAAATGTTGTCCTATCATTCTTATAAGTCAACTTTAAGTACTGAAAGGTCAAAATAAGATCTCCCCAGAGCCATCTCTTCTGCAAGCTGATCATTTCAGCCTAATCTCAGCACAGGAGTTCCAGCCCCCTGATAATTTTTATGGCCTCATCTGGATCCATTCCAACAGCTCCATGTCCTTCTTGTGACAAGGACTCTAGAGCTGAACACTGCATTCCAAGTGGGGTATTAACAAAGCAGAGTAGAGAGGCAGAATCATCTCCTTCAACCTGCTTGCCACAATTGTTTTGATGCAGCCTGGTATACAGTTGGCCTTCTGGACTGTAAGCACACATTGTAAACTCACGTCCAGCCTTTCATTAATCAACACTTGAAAGTTCCTGTTCACAAGATTATTCTCAACCACATCACCTCTCAGCCTGTACTGTTTCCAAGGCTCATCCTTACCCAGATGCAGGACCTTGTACTTGGCCTTGTATAACCTCATGAAGTTCATACTGGCCCACTTTTCCAGCTTGTCCAGGTCCCTATGAATGGCCTCCTGTCCTTCAGGTGTGTCAGCTGCACCACTCATTTGGTGTCATCTGCAAGCTTACTGATGTTGTACCTGACAGTGCTGTTTAGGTCATGAAGAAGGCTCATGTAGGAGGCAGGGATGACACGGCTGTTGGGTATACCGTGGCTGTAAATATCCTTAGACTAAGCTTTAGACTTTATACTATGAGCTGATCATGGGGCTTGTTGACAGACCGAGACCAATTACCAGGTGCTGTCTGCCTTGTCAACCTATGGTGATGGTTTTTGCTGTACCAGCCAGTTGTAAGATGATGTGTGTATACTCCGTAGATAAGGAACTTGCTTAAATAGCGGCTGCACACACTCAATAAAGGGATTTCCCTTGTTCCCCTGCCGACACTCTATTCCTTCTTCAATATTAAAAAGAACTGATCCCATTATAGACCCTGGAAGGATATCACTTGTCAACATTCTCCATCTGGACCTCAAGCCATGGAACAAAACCATCTCAATGTGGCCATCCAACCAATTTGATATGCACCAAACAGTTACTTATCAAATCAATGTTTCTTCAATTTAGAGAGAAGGATGTTGTGGATGACTATGCAAAAGGCTTTACACAAGTCCAGATAGTCCAGATTCCAGACTTCAAGGACTTGATCTAACTGCCATGATTTTTCAAGTGTATTTTCAGGGTGCAAATTAATTTAGTGGGTTTTTTAACATCTATTTCTACTGATGTACCTGAGAATCGGACTGATTTATAATTTAATTAAGCTCTTACTCTCAAGATTAGGAACACAGAGAGTGAGAATAAAGTTATCAAGATAGATTAAATCCAAACAGAATAATACTGTGTAATGCTACAGTAGGTTCTATATTTTTAATGAAAAGATAAAATTTGTGTGTTGAATATGGAAGATGTGGTTACTGTAAGAGTAGGCAGTTTGGGTTTGCATGGTCTTATTGTTCTTTAGATTCTAAGTATATCAATGAACCAGCAGTGGCTACAAGGAGAGTTTAGGAATTTTGGTCATATATGGAAACATGTATAAGAAAAATTAGACATCTATAGTTAGGTGTCTAAATCCAGAACTGAACTCTACCCTAAATGATTCAATGCACAGTTTTATCACTGCACCATATACAAAATGTGTTTCCATGTTAAGTTCTAATTCATATGGACAAGGAAATAATCTCATTTTGAGAAGAACAGCTTAGCTGTTTTTCTCTCAGGAAGCTGACAACATTCTCTGCTTCTAATTTATCTTATTCCATCAGCTTATTCCAACAGCTGGAAAAAGTTTTCCTTCTGAGGGTTGAAGCAGCAATGCTTCACTACTCTGACAATATCAGATCTTTGCATCTGATAGACAATGTGGGCATGTCTCACCTACGCTTCAGCTTTGCATAGAGCTGTGAAACCTTTAATGGAAGTGTCTCCCTCTTCCCTTATGAACACTAAGCAGGATCACTGTATTCCACACTTGGATGACTGTTTCACAGTGCAGAGCAGAAAAGGTTTATTAATGGACCTATGTATATTTTTTATTCTCCCTAAGATCAACTGCAATTAATTTCTGTTTTTCCTGATCATCTTCTCATTACAGTGCAATATAAATACTAAGAAACAATAGGAAATTTGGCTTTGAAACTGCATAGACATTATCTTTGTTTTATTTATTTTTTTTTTTTCTAATGTGCCTAAAGCTGAGGCTGGTATTTTCAACACTGGATGTTTTTTGATAACATCTTAAAAATGTTATTGCTCTCAAAGCTTTAATGCAGAACATTTGTTAGTTTTACACTCTGTAGTTCTCTCTGCTGTTTAGAGATTTGTGACTGTTACAGACATTCCCTATTGCAGAAAGTTTATCACTAAGTTATTTGGAGACTGATGCTTCAAGAATGTGAACAAGTTCTGCAGAACAGATCATTTACTTTGATTGTTGACTGCTTTTATCACGTTGCTGGACTGGATCACAATAAGCAGCTGTTCTTTGAACTTTTGTATGTTTTACAACACCATATTTATGGCAACTGTAAAGTGCTGTGAATCAGCTGAGGGTTGGGCCAGCATACCCTTGAAAGAAGCAGGTTTTTTAGATATTCTAAAAAATTTTCATGAGGACAGCAATATTTCCTTTCTTTCTTGGTCACTGCACTGAAAACTTCAAAATTATTTGTTTAAAATAAAACAAATAGATAAATTGTTGTTAGGATTTAAGAGAATGTAAACTTTATCCACCATGGTCATTTCAGTTGGATTCTAAAAGGACCGCAATACTTCTTTCTAAAATTTCACTAAGTCTGTAATACCAGGACTCAGTTCTAATTTTGGACAGTCAGAAACACTAACATGACAACCAATATTTTAATAAAATAGATAATATAATTTTTTTCTAGTCTTGTTTTTCTGTCAGGTTACTAAGGAACTAATCTCACCTGTGATGATTAAAGAAATTCCATTATTCTTTTTATCTCATTCTATGACTCAACAATTTGTTCATTTGAAAAAGTATAGAATGAAGCTTTTTCTTAATGTAATTACTAACAAAGAACTGAGCTCACAAGACTGCGACTGAATGGCTAGGTGAACACATTTAGCTATGCCAGGATTGCTGCAGATTACAACACTTATTACAACATTTTGCAGATAAAAGCACAGCCTGAAAAAGAATATTTTCTGAAAGTGGTCCACATGAGGACAAAGCAAACTACTTCAATGCTATTATTTTTTAAAAAACTGCTTGTTTCTTGATGTTCTGACTTGTACTTACAAGGAAAAGTAGAATGAGATTCAGACACTATAGTACTTAGCATACCTTCTCAACCACTTGGTCAAAGCACTAGGCAGGATATGATCTTTGGGAAGTGAATTTGTATTCTGAATTGGCAACAGTATCACCTGTCTGCTGTATATACACCATAATGTGCTCTATTTCCTATGAATATTTTCTTTAGAGAGAGACATATAGTGTCATATATATATATGACAAACATATATATGTTTTAATATATAAAGTAAATACAGTGTCAGAAATAACTTGTGAATAAATATATTCTTATTAACTACTGCTCTTTTAATCCTAAAGGTTTTTATCAATCAAAAAATATTTCTACAAATTATTTACCTTAAAATTGGGTTTCAGTTTATACGTTTTGGTTCCTGAGTACTTCAACAGTTTATTGCAGTACTGATTGTTTACAAATTTATTCCCTTGTCTTCATAAATTGCTTTAACCAAGTTAAATTATCCATAAATTACCTAGAATAATGACAGCCTAGTTCTTTCTTTTTACAGTGTTGCAAATAAACAGAGATTTAAATTTTGAAAAGAAATTCTCAGTGCACATGAATAAGACTAAATCTCAAGAAACTTAAAATAATTTTGTCTTTCATAGACTATTATAATACTATGTCCATCAGTTTAGAATATTTAGTCTAAAGCAAGATGTTTGTGTATGTGAAAGCAAAAGAGGTTGTTAGGCATTAAGAGGTCAGCAATCTCTGAGAAAGAAAAGTAGAATGTCAATGTCCGCAATAACCATCTTAAAGACCATGGCATGGTTGATGTTCATTATCCTTTGCCAAATAAAAGAATGGCTTTCTAAAACCTGGCAACTATCATCAGAATAGTTCAATGTCTAAAACATCCACTGAAGCATCACAGATGCAAACTAGACATACACAGACACCTTTCGTAGAGTGGATGAGCTATTCTATCTTACAATTTTTTTCAAGAGATTTATGCTTCAAATTCAACTGCTGAAAAGTCATGATAAGAGGCACCCTTGAGAAAATTTATAGGCATGGCCCTTCAGTGATGTATGACTTTCATCTCACTTTAAGTACAAAAGTACTGTTTTCTCCGATATTAACAACTGTGCTTCTTAAATGTTCTACACAAAAATTAATGCTTCAGCAAGTATTTGCTCTAGAAGATTGTTCTTTATTAATAGAAGAGGGTAAAAACACATTTACTCTGATTCACTAAGTATGAGTTGCTTTACAGACAGTATATTGAACTGATTTGAATTCAAGAAAGTTACCTGCAAGAGAACTCATTCATTTTGGTTAACTGAGTGTAAGAGTATTCAAAAAAGAAGATATTTCACTATTCTTAATTCTTAATTGTGTGGAAGATCCCCAGAATTTAGACTTAGAGATGCCTTGGAAGAGAATGTAAAAGGCAGAGTACTTTTCTGGTTCATGTATCTGAAGCAGCTAAGTTTCAGCCCAAGTATCTTCATAACCAAAGATGGTATGAGAACCAGGGAGACCACAAGTTGGCTTTTAATTCTCAGTTCATGCTGTCTGGGCTGACAATTTAAAATAAAACACACAAAACCACTCAGTTCATCCTTTAACTTGTAATCTAAGCAATCTCTATCAGGACCTATCAAAAAGCAGTAAACATGAGACAATTTCATTGACTGGAAAGGCCATTTCTGTCCTTGTATTTCCTTTGTAATTCCTGAACTGTGTAATAGCAGCAGCTATTAGCTATAAATCTCTATTTAGATTGATAAAATTTCAGGTTCTCCAGCAGGCAAAGTTCTGACACAGCCAGACTTTAAGCAGGTTTTATATCTTAATGGCTCTAGCCACAATCCAGGCTGGCTATGCTCAGCCGGCATTCTACATGATAGGGTTTCTTGCCAAATTGCAGTCAGATTTATTGCTTCCTGGTGTGGACTCTGTGGCAGAAAATGAGGAATTGAATTGACAAATCTACTGAACAAAGGAGAAAAGATAAGTTTGAATTTTAATAACATCTAAAAATAAAAGAAATAGATTCTGGATATTTAAGTCCAAATGGACTATTCAAACAACAAGGGAGGTGCATAAATGTTGATTTATAGATGGTGGATGAACGTTGTATTGTCATTTCTTTGCTTAGAATAGAAGGAAAACCAAAATTATCATTGACTTGAATCAGTGCTGCCAATGGAGCTCAGATAAATTTCAAAATGTAAGCTCCAGGGATTTACAATCAGCCATTGCCATTGCATCCCCACCGTTTTAAATGTTAAATACTACAAATTCAAATCTTTTGTTATGGTTATTACCTTGATTGGAATTTAGTCTGTTTTCTGAAGAAATGATACTATAATGGAAAATTATGTTAATATTCCCATTGGGATAGGATCAATTGACTAGTAATTCATACCCTGCTCACATCCATGCATCAGTGTTTGTACAACATTACCTGCAAAGAGTCAGTCATACATTCAAAATAGTAAAGGAAGATGAAAATTTGGTATGAAAATTGGCATATTTAAGTCAGAGCCTAGGGTGCAACTGACTTGGGTTGAAGCAATACCAGGTTGACTATTCTCTAAGCACATAGCACAACTAACCAACGAACAGCTGTGAGTGATTTGCCCTAGCCTTAACCATAAAATCCAATACAGTGTGCCAAGAATCTGAATTATGAGGCAAAAGCCAAAAAGAGAACCAGCTTCCAGTAATGAAGTGTCACCCACAAAAGAGAAGAAAAATAATCAAAAGTTATGGTTATCTCCAGTCAAGGACTTTTCACTAACATAGGATGACTATTATTGGTGCACAAATTCAATCCAAAACCATGTGTTTGGTCTTGCTTCAACCTTGCAAACTGTAACCTATTTTATGATGGAAGATATCTTGCTGAAACAGGAAAAGTAATTCAAGTTCTAAACTTACATTTCCCATAAATCTTCTTTTCTCATTTAAATAAAAATACATTTCACTTGCTAATGTGACTAGCACAGTTACATAGATGGTATTTACCCTTGCAAAAAATTCTGAAAGATTCATGAACAAACTATAATATTGAAGAGTAATGAGCGGAATAAATAATATTTAAGCTTATATTTTTAAAACCTATTTCACTTTTGTGTGTTCTCCTAAGCCTCTGATATAGCAGTTTGACAATCTTGTAATAAAACATCCTGGTCTTACCTGCTGCATTAAGAAAGCCAAGAACCATTTTCAGACCAATTGACCTTTTTGTCTCTAAGCAGATTTCATAGTATTGCTTGGGTAATGAAGCAGAAGAGAACTGCTGAGAAAGAACAGCAGGAATCTAGATGGAAAGAAATAAAAGTGAACTGAATTATGTATCCATAGGGCATGGGATCTCAGTAGATACCAAACTACAGAAATTGTATACATGGTTACTTGCCAGTAATAAGTGAACAATTTAACTGGTAACAACTGAGTTTATTATTGAGTTGTTTGTTCTGCCATAAAATCTTGAAATTTGAAGAGACCATCCTGTTTTAAAACAACTCATGTGTTAATAAAATTGTTTAGATGGGGGATGCAGTTCTACCTACAATGGTTTGGAAATTTTGAGGAATTCTTACTTAACAACTGATTAAAAAGTACAATAAAATTCTGTTTTGCAATAAGAAGCTGAAAAAGGTAAAAGACATTTGCCATTTGTTAAGAAAAAGCAGCTATATTTTTCCTATTCTACAGACACCTTCTCCATTGCTTAGATTGCAAGCTCCTGTGAACTTAAATGAAATGACATTAGGAGGTCACAAAAGAAATTTCTTTAAGCAATATGCAGTAAAGTCATATTTCTCTAGCCTTGGACTAGCTTTTCAGCTACAAAAACCACTATCCTCAGACATTAAAACAGACTTGTTTTGAAATTTACTTGTAAAACAGGCTTAATTTCACTATCTGTATTACCCTCTGTCCTGTTAAGGCATTGTACTGTGAATTACACACTTGCAAGGAGCTTAGCTGTCACCGGTTCAGCTATATACACTGAACTATCTTCAGAATATTACTCACCTAACTTCTTGTGAAAATGAAAAGTGGAAGCAGTAATGTACAAATAACTAATGCAATATTTCAAAACCCATAGATCTTTTTCTCTTTTCTTTCTTAAATGGAAGTTCATAAGAATTTTTTCGCAAGAATGTTTTATGTATTCAATGACATTATTTTCAATGAGCGCTGTCAAACAATAATAAGCATAGTTGTTAACAGTGTGCTTTTAGTAGACAATAAAATAAAAAAAAAACCCAATACAACAATTTATGTGACTACAACTGTAAAAAATGCAGCTCAGGACTATAAGTATTTCAGAGAAATTAGATAGAGTACCTTTTTTCCATATAAAACTTTAAACAAAACCTATATTCTAAGTAATTCCTCTTTTTCCTTTTGTAAACCACATATGCCTACAGCGCAATAAAGAAATTCCGAAATAATTAATTATTTTGTTTTAGAAACACATCTATGGTCAAAACATGTTTGGGCCTGCATAACAATAACAGTCCTAAAATATTTTTGCAAAACTAGTTCACAAATATTCTAATTCTCTCCTCAATTCTTCTGTAAGTCATACATAACGCAGTGCCACTGCAGCAGAAAATTGCTACTAACAATCATATCTTTCTATAGCATCTTTCATCTAGCAGGACTCTGAGGAGTCTTGCTTTTATTACTTCAATGCAAAGGCCATTTATTTCCAAAATAAGATTTCTTTATTTTTTCCTTCCAGTGATGCAAACACGTAGAAATGAAAGATTCAGTGAACTTTCTGGTTGAGATATATTGCTTTATACTTTGCCTTTATGATTTCAGGTGACTTCCCTCCCCCACCTGGTGCAACAATGAAGGGATGTAAAATCAGGATTGTAGTGCCTAGCCCCTGGAGCACTGATTTGATTAAAAATGCAGGAGCTTATGTGACATTGGCCTGCCATGGTCATAGTGTATGGTTTATTATCCGGTTTAAAAGAAACATGTTAGTCATATAAGTGGCATTATTAGAACCATAAATTATTGTATAAACATAGATCCCTGTTTGTAACTGATGTAGCTTTCATTAGAACTGGATAAAAAAAAGTCAATTGTCTTAGAAATGATCTATATTACTGTCCATATCTTCTGTCTGTCATATGGAATTCTTTGGCTTCCAAGAGAAAATTAAACACTATATGAAAAGATATGTGGAAATAAAGTACAGTCTGTGAAGGAACCTTCTCAGTTCATGTTTTTCATTCCTGCAGTCAGAAAACTGGAGAGTGGTACAGACTTTAAGAAGAAAAAAAACTGTAAAAATCTCTCAGCAGTTTTGTTTTATGTCACTTTACGATCTTACAGTTATACTAAGTTTAGTGCATGCTTGTAAGTATTTTATGTCTTCTTAGAACTAAGAAGAAGACAAACTTGCAATTGGGCAAGTTATCACCATTCTATATTGTCTGCTGTAAATGTATATAAGGGTTTTTTGGGTTCATTAGTTTAATGTTACGAGGACTTGGTTATTTGGTGGGGGGGTAGGAATAGATGTTTTTTTTTATCCTTTAAGGATAAAAACTGTAGCAATGAAATAGGATTGGTTTTAAAGTTAGGATTAATTTCCTAATTAAGCCAACTGGAATTGCATACCCAGAACTTCCAGTCATTTTAATGAATTAAAAATGCACATTTTTGCTGAGGGTTTTTTAATCTATTGCTCTCCTAGACTCTAATACTTAGAGAAGGACTAAAAAACATATTTTAAATGTATTATTCTTTAATATAGTGTATCAAAAAGACAGTGTTATATCATCACTGAACCAATTAAAAAAAATTCTTTGTTAAGACCAGAAATAGAAAGGATCCTACAGAAAAGCCTTACTTATTCAATATATCATGCATTGCTTTAGGGTAACAGAACAATTTCAAACTTGTGCATATGAAGTTTAGTATACATTTTTATTTTCATGTTAAACAAAACACTTTATTCCCTTCCTGACTTTTTTTCTCCTCCTCCTTTCCACATACTAGCAATGGGCAACTACTACATTACTATAGCACTGAAAGGCTGATTGATTTGCCCTCATTCCAAGTTACTTTCCCACATGGTTCTCCACAGAAGAAGCCATTTCATCTTTTTCTGGAGATGCCAAGTGTTTTCCTAATTCCAGGATTAGTTAAAAGTATTCTGTTTCAACAGCCCAGGTTAAATTTTCAAATCATATTAGATGCATCTCTGCTACATTTTTTAATGGGAACACATTTGCTAACCTTTCTTTTTCTACCCTCTCTTCAAATGGTTGATCATGAGCAGCTATGAGTGAATATAGAGACTCAGGATAACTAGAACATGCAGAGGGTGTAGACTGTAAGATAATCACAGAAAAAGTTGAAGTCACTCAAGAAAATGTGCGAAATGTTGCTCATATTGCAGCAGTTATGCAAGATGCTGTTGCACAGAAAATGTGGCTTAGCTGCCTCTATTGAAACCAAATCCAGTAAGAAACATTTTGTAAGAAGGCAAAAAGATTATTCTGTGACAAGCAGGATTGCTTCCTGATGGCCGAGATGGCAGAGCATTGAAAGCATAAAATTACTTATCCGTATAACAACAGAATATGTCTAAGAATAGAAATAATAACCAGACAGGTTTGGAAGCTTGCTGCTGTATTGGGAGTGTACAAGCATCCCTTACCTCAACAAGAAAGACTTACCTCTTTAATGGAGCATGAGTCCTTTTACCTTTCTGTCCCTGTAAATCAGACATTGAACATCCGTATGTATCATATATTCATCTTGTAAGAATCAAAAAACATTTTTATTCCTACAAATACACAACAGTATTGTAAGAGAAACTTGTCCTTTGTATTTCCTGTCCTTCAAACACCAAGATGATGCCTGCTGAAGCAAACAGATTTTCAGACCTGTGTATTGAACAGCACTGACTGACCATAAGGTGTGTGGCACTATTAATTGCTTTACAAACTTTTGCATGAGCACAAATAAAAAAAAAATATTGCATGTCACATAGTTGTATAACCACCAATAGATTTTTTTAGAAAATGCATGAAAAACGCCAAACTTTTGGGGGTTTAGATTTACCTTACAATGAAGGAATGGAACTTTTGACTGACCTCTGCATGTAGAATGTGTCCACAGCATGTTAATTTAGTTAGATTAAATGCATTTTAACGTCCTTTTTTCACATAGATGCCAGGTGCCCCAGAACAGATTGTACCTGTATTCACCCACAACTTTCTCTCTAAATGCGGTGGCTCTGTGCAAACTATTGAGATTCCACAAGAAGTCCAGCTCCTTAAATTCTTAAATTCCTTAAATTCTCCTGGAAATTCTCTGACTGAGCAACTGACACCTTCCAAAATAATCACAGGAAACAGTCTAGCTGCATGATAATAGAGCCAGTCAAGTTCAACTTCTTAAGAATGTTCTCACCTATTAGTTAAATTATTGCTGTAATATAGAGAAACAAAAATTCTTTTTGAAGAGATAATATAGAGGATGAGTTCTGTAGGTTGTATTTTTATTTCTTATACAACTCATTTTTCCAAGGGCTTACAGAAATTTATAGGCATTGTTCTGTCATTGAAACTCCAGCGAAGTGATTCCAACTCTGCATCAATATAGATTACAGCAGGACTGGATCCTAAGATTTTTACACATTTGACACAGTACATTTATGAGGACCTATAAAAAAAGAAAACTGTATAACCCCCTTCATTCCATGGACAGATAAAATTAAGTTCACATGGATTTCTGCAGTGAGAATGTAAAGGTACGGAATATAAACATTCATGGTTGTGTGTCTACCTTAAAAAAAACCATTGTATATTTGTTTCAAGGGTTTCATAGGATTAATGAGGAAGAATGGAGCTTGTGTGCTGGCTGTTCTCTGTGATGCTGCTGTACAACTTTGTGACCCTACGAGGAACACAGTGAGGAACACAGCACACAATGAGGAAACCTGCGTTAATATTCCTCAGTTGCACACCAGAATCAGCACACTAACTTTCAGACTGTCATGCACAATCTGGTTACCTTCCCAACAAGGTATTTTGATGCAAAGTGATAAAACAGATAACAAAAATACCAAACACAAATATATTATCTATGTGAGAGCAGTGGTTTGAACTCTTAACTATCAAGCTTCCACCATGGGAAACAATTCTTTGCTGGTTTTTTCAGTTTGTCAGTTTGAGCGGTTTTCCAATCCATATAGAATTGTGTCTGCTGAAGCACAAAACAGGGCTGTGAGACAATTCATCTGAAACACAGTATTTAGGATACTTAACCCAGAGATGTGGTGTACAGTCTCTGATTTATAGAGTATCTGAGTAGTTTACACAGAAAGAAATAGTTTAAAAATCAAAGACCTAAACTAGATCTTTTTTTCACATAAAACATGATGACCAAGGACATTCAAACACTTAGATTTAAAATTCCTGAAGCAGAGCAGGATGATGAAGATGTGTTCTTCAATAATCACTGAGAAATACTACAGATGTCATGCATTATTAAGTAACAGAGCCATTTTCATTTTGTGAGAGCTGTGTGCAACCAATTTTCTTTTGTTAAATCTACTTGAATAAGTTTTCTTTGTATCACAAAATACAAAAAAACCCTATTTTTTTAGCCCAAATATGGAATCTGGGCCAAGAGCTGTTTGCAAAACCTAATTTTTTTAGCCCAAATATGGAATCTGGGCCAAGAGCTGTTTGTTTTGATGATCATGATGAAAAACACACACTACTTCATTCAAGAAGGATTCATTGTCATGTGTTGCAGATGCCCTGGAAAAAATAGTTACTCACACAGCTCTGTTGGGCACAAATATTTGACAAAGGTATGGGAGTAGCCCATGTTGAGTGTGTTAGGATTCAGAGTACTAACAACAGAAGAATGCCAGCTTCATAGCAGCTGACTTTTTATGTGAGACCAATTACAGTTGGGACAACACTAGTAATCAACAACACATAACCACTTAACATTACCAGCAATAGCAAAACTGAGCTTTGTCACATTACAAGCACAGAAGTCAATTTTGTAGTATTCTTTAAAATCTATAAGGCCTTAGATATTTCTTGTTGGGACATGGTTTGAGTATCTTTCAACATTCATGTAATTTTGAGAAATCTATTTTAAAATGTGTTTATTGTAGTATATCTGCTGTGCTGATATGCAGTCACCTATGCACTGGGTGTTCAGGCTCCAAATGGCCAATGTTCATGTTTACTTCCTATTCAGCTGTACCGTATCAAGTGAAAAGGGAGGGGGAGGGAATTAAAAAAATAAATAGAGAGTGAGACAGGTGAAAGCATGAGATAACATCATAACACTTTGATGCTTTAAAGAGGTGGCATAAAACTCATGCATACTTCCCTGGGGTCTGAGTCATCTAACAGCCCTCAGAATATGAAACAGTGTAAGTAAGCAGAATAGAAAACCAGCAATATTATTATTGCATTATATCCTTATTCTTAATTTTCTTCTTCCAAACATAACTCTTAGGCATGGGAAACTTAAATCTCTTCTCCCTGAAGACCAAATTCAGCAGCTGTATTGAGTTTCTCTGTGGAATACAGGACAGCAGCTCCTACACAGCCTCCAGGAAAGAGAGTGAGAGCTAAGGAAGTCAGGTGAGGGAACCTGTGGAAGGTCCATTTTCTGACAAGGAGCATTTTTACAAGTAGGGTAAGAAGGAACTTATCATTCATTTGTATCATATTCACTAAGTAACCTTTTTTAATTTTTAAATTTTTAGAAGTTTTTTTAAATGAAGACTTCTAAACGGTGTTATTTTTAGTAATCCAAAATTATTAGCTCCTCATTACATTAACACTGTGTTTACAGATCACTTTGACAAGTGTATTTGTAGTGTTATTGGAATGTGTAGGTGGCAAAGTTTGGAAAAAACAATCCAGAACCAATCATGGAGGTTCATATAATTAATATGAAAGAAGAATTTATGAAGATATCACAATAGATGCATTAAATTCATAGCTCACTGAAGTCACACAGTGTCCTCAGTACTTAGTGCCATGCTGGTGGGAACAAGAATATTGAAATGAAAAATCAAAATCCAGAGAAGAAAACAAATTTCCTAATTATTTTCACTCTGCTGTCTAAAGTTCATTCTACAGTTAATAGTATCGTGAGGATAATTTAGACTTCAGGGCAAAATGCAAGTTACTTCATGTATTTAATATTAAAAGTTTATAAGAATCAATGTTATCACAAAATAATCTGCTGATAACTTCTGTTGGTGTTTTCATATCTAGTTTAATTGTCTTTAAATAAAGTACTCTTTTCTTGTAGGATAGTGCCATCTCTATTTAACTTAGTCCTACAACATGTCTTCCAATTTCAGTGCAATGTCCTCCCACACGATTCAGAGCAAGTTTTGTGACTATAACTTCATCAAGCTTATTTTGCCTCTGAACAATTTCAACCAACTCCCGTTAGGACACAAGGCCGAAATCTTATTTGCTTGGCTTCATGTTTCTTCCTGTAATTTCTTAGTAACAGCTTAATCTCAGACAAACTACTTCACTGAACATTAATGAAGGAGATGACATAGGAGACTTTTAAGACAGTTTCATAGAAAACAATTTTACAACCCCTCCCCATATTTGCTGTTATTAAAAGTCCTCCCATTCACATTATTTCCAGACAGTAATGCTTTACAGATAAAAGCACTGCTGTCCAAAACAATATCACAACACACCCTTTTTCAATTTGGGTGGCAGACATGCTACTGGAGGTTTGGGAAAAGCCGCACTGCCTAATACTGGTACTTGTTTTCTGTGCAGCACAGCATGAAAGGTCTGGCACATACTTCATGCTTCTGACTTCATGCATATTTTCTGTACTTTCTTTAATGTCCAAACCAAAACTAACTGTAAACTCAAGTGTTTTTCATCATGATCATGAATCAGTCACATGTGTGACTATGCCTAGGTGCCACAAAGATACACCTCATTTAGCTATTGTTCATTAGGAAGAGCTGAAATGAAAATATATTTTAAACAGTTTGTCATTCCTTTAAGCAATTGAACTTCCTAATTTACTGCTTCAAATTAACCAATTAAATTAAGATTTAAACCTTATGAAACATATCTACATAGGGGATTTGTACCAATTTGAAAGAGCTTTTTTAAATTCTCAGCTAGAAAAGTAGGGCTCATTTAAATTCTAACACCAAAGTCAGTCCCAGTGAAAGAGAGGATATGAATGTGCATTTGGAAGTCAGTTGCATTTATTTGGCTTCATAAGTTCTTTCTCAGACTTCAGTAGTTAACAATTTGGCTTAAGAACTTAATTACCTGGAGGAACACATAAACTTTCTGGTTATTGAGTCAACATTCAGAATCAAAATGAAACTCATAAGCAATAAAGAAATTTTTCAAAAGCTCTTCTTTATACCATTTAACTTGTGAATCATTCATTGTGAGTCCAGTTAAAGAAATATTTTAGGGTCAGTGCTTATATAGCCAGATAACTGAAATTTTGCAAGCACCTACAGCATAAAAATTAGAAGATTGTTTCCATAATGGATTATTTAATTCAAAAGAAATAAGATTGTATGGGCAGTTTAATCCAATTTTTATTGATTTGTGGGAAAAGAAATCAGGACTACATTGAATATAAGATTTTAGTGGGTATGTATCAACAAAACTAATTGGGACATAAGGAAAACCAAGATCAACAGAGTTTATGTTCTGTTGTCTTTACATAATCAGATGTTGGCTAAAAAGAGGACAGAGCATACAACAAGATGATCCCATTAATATGTAAGAGGCTTGAAGCAGTCAGCAGTAGGGTCATGAAGGGACTCTGACTATCCACAAAGATACACAAACATTTAGTTCCCCGTGGCCTTTCTTGTAATTTGTGACTTTTTGTCATGTTTGTCTTGAATACTGAAAGTCAAATTGCAAGCCACGTTTTCTGCGCCTCTGCAAACAAAGAAACAGTTTGGCAAACAGGAATGGTTTTGAATGTCAGGTTTCCAGCTTCTCCTTCTCTTCCTTCAACTTCATTGTTCATTGTTTTGGAAACAATGCATGTCCCTGACTGCTGAAATCAGCAGCCATCTTGCTCTGGGAATGTAGTGAATAGAGAAAGAGAGAGTGGTGTCTCATGTTATAGAATCATAGAATCATCAGGGATTGGAAGGTACCTCAAAAGATCATCCAGTCCAATCCCCCTGTCACAGCAGGACACCCCAACCAGGTCCAGGTGGGTTTAAAATGTCTCCAGGAGACTCCACAAACCCCGCAGGCAGCCCCCTGCCGCACCCCATCTCCCTCCCTCGAAGAAGTTATAGAATCAGTCAGGGTCGGAAGGGACCACAGGATCAACCAGTTCCAACCACCCTGCCATGGGCAGGGACACACCACTCTACAGCAGGCTGCCCAGAGCCTCACCCAGCCAGCCTTAAACACCTCCAGGGACGGGGCCCCAACCACCTCTCCGGGCAACCCACTCAAGGCTCTCACCACTCTCACGGTGAAGAACCTCTCCTCCTCACATCAAGTCTAAATCTACCCATCTCCAGCTTTGCTCTATTTCCCCCTAGTCCAGTCACTACCTGAGATCCTAAAAAAGCCCCTCTCCAGCTTTTTTGTAGCCCTCTTCAGGTACTAGAAGGCCACAATAAGGTCACCTTGGAGCCTCCTCCAGAATGAACAGCCCCAACTCTCTCAGTCTGGCCTTATAGGAGAGGTGCTCCAGACTTCTGATCATCCTCGTAGCCCTCCTCTGGACTCGCTCCAGCACGTGCACATCCTTCTTGTAATAAGGGCTCCAGAACTGGACAAAGTACTCCAGGTGGGGTCTCACTAGAGTAGAGTAGAGGGGGAGAATCACCTCCCATTCATTCTTTACTCAAAATATGGGGAGACAAAAACTCAAAATGCTTCCTTGTTGACAGAAAAAATAATTCAAGTTTCAAAACCTGTACTCTTAAGTCTCAATTTCTGCATCTTCAAGAAAAAGAATACTCACTTTTTGTGAGTATTCAGGAATTGACTTTAACATTTGATATGCTTAGAAAAACATTTACTACTGGAGTCTATTTTTCTGGACGTATTCAAAACCTGCTTGGACATCAACCTGTCCAACCTGCTATAGGTGAATCTACATTAACAGAGGAGTTGGAGCAGATTATCTTAGATACTGCTTCCAATAACAACCATTCTGTGACTGTGATGTTTTGTTCAGTTGTCCTTCCAGCTCTTTGCTCATCAGCTAATTAAGACTTCTAGGACGTATTGCTAAGCAGGATGGTAATCTGAGAAGCAGATACAGAAATTTGTTAATGATGGACTTGCAAGGAAAAAGAAAGAGTAAATTATTGGGGTTTTAACATGAAAAGGGCCATGGAATCTGCCACTGTTTTTCCAATCTAACTAAATAGTCCAGCAGGAATAGCACTTCAGGCAAACAGCTTATCTGAAAGAGCAGTTTCCTGATTAAACCAGCAATGATAAATCACTGAGTATTCCCTACTGTAGTGGACTGTTTTATCCATATAAAATGAAAGAAAAGGATATGAAATGTTAGTCCTTAGAGAATCTGTATGGTGAAAAGTAGTTTTGAAATCCACAGAGACTTGCTCATGTGTGAAAATATTTAATTTATTTTTCCTTTTTAATTTTAATCATCTCAAAATGCTTTGTATTTTCTTACTTTGGACCCACACCCCAGAAATTATTCTAGAAGAAAATGAGGAAATGTAATCATGACTAAAACTAATTACATCTTATTTTTAATATAGTGTAATGTTTAATAACAATGTAATAATCTACAGTTTAGTTATGATAGGGAATACAAAACATGAAATTGCAGAAATAATATTATCTTAATTTGATTCTTTTATTTACTGATTATTCTTGTATACATATATTAATCATTAACATAATCTGTATTTTTCTGAATTTTACTCATATAGATACATTTACCTGCAGATTTCCTGTCACTTTAATTTCACCACAGAACACATCTCGCTTATTGCTGAGAATGGGCATTGGTCAAATAATAATTACTTTTTCATTGTTAAATTTACATCCCTGGACCTCATTAAACATACCATTCAAACAATGCACTACATTTTACCTTGAGGGTGGATTACATAATAAACATGGTTGGAAAAGACATCCTAGATCACTGAGTCTAACCATCCTCACAACAAAAAAAAACCTAAATACCTGATCAATAAAAAACCACAAAATAACCCACTCCATGCCTGCCACTATAGCATGTCACCACACACCATGTCTACACACTTCTTAAACACATAGAGGGATGGTGACTCAACCACCACGCTGGGAAGGCTGTTCCAGTGCCTCACCACTCTTTCTGTAAAGAAATTCTTCCTAAAATCTAATCTAAACCTCCCCTGCCTCAACTTCAGACTACTGCCTCTCGATTCTGTCATTAGTTACCAAGAAGAGGCCAACACCCACACCTCTACAACCTCCCCTCAAGTAGTTGTAGGGAAGGTCCCCCCCTCAGCCTCCTCACCCTCAAAATAAGCATGCCCATTTCCCTCACCCTCTCCTCATACGACTGGTTCTCTAAACCCCTCAGCTTGGTAGCTCTCCTCTGGACACGCTCCAGCATCTGACTGTTTTTCCTGTAATAAGGGGTGGAGAACTGAACACAGTACTCAAGATGAGGCCGAGTACAAGGGCGCAGTAACTTCTCTTCTCCTGCTGACCATGCTATTCCTGATCCAGGCCAGGATTCTGTTGGCCTTCTTGGCCACCTGAACACCCGCTGGCTCATATGAAGCAGGCTGTCTACCAGTACCCACAGATCCTTTTCTGCTGGGCAGCTTTTGAGCCACTCATCCCCCAGCCTGTAGTGTTGCCTGAGGCTGTTGTGACTGAAATGCAAGACCCAGCACTTGGTCTTATTGTATCTCATACAATTGCCCTCTACCCAACACTTCACAGCTGTTTGAATTTTGGGCTCTTTTAAAAAGATTCGGAAAGGTATTCAATGATCCAAGGAAAACAAACACCTGACACTGATATTTTGTCCTACAAAGAACATGAGCATGCAGTGATGAGCAAGTCAACAAAACTATGTTGTTCTTTCCCCTTGGAGCCAAGACATGACACAATTATACAGCTAGAATTACTCCAGTTTGCTTCATAAACAGTCAGGAAAAGGTCTTGTACCTCAAAGTGATCCTAGAAGTGTGGCTATAATGATGGCACTATATAGGACTAATTGTAGAAAACTCTGGAGATCTGTAAGGAGCACAGAAGTAGAAAAACATTAAAACACTTCCCAGAGATTGGTCCCAAGTCATGAGCAAAAGCAGGTAGGGGCAGAATAAGTTATAACCTAATAGTACAGCAAGAAAAAATAAAAGGATGTAGTCTTATTTGAATTTCCTGAAATCAATCTTCCATGAATAGCACAGTTATGGAAGGATAAACATAAGTGAAAAAGTGAAAAAATATGCATATATACTTAACATTAAACCATCAAGTCAGCATCCTGTATAGCCAAGTCATAGACTGACTGAAGAAAAGAAGGCTGAGGGGAAACCCTGTTGCTCTCTACAGTTATGTGAAAGGAGGTTGGAGCAAGGAAGGAGTTGGTCTCTTCTCAGAGGTAACAAGAGGAACTAGGATCTAATTGAGTCAGGCTAGGTTAAGATTGGAAATTCAGAAAGAGTCTCTTCCTAAAAGCAGTGGAACAGTCTGTCCAGGGAGTATCCTGGATGTATTTGAAAGACATGGAGTTGTGGTGTCAAGGGACATCATTTAGTTGTGATCTAGCAGTGTTGGATTAATAGCTGGACTTGATCTCAGATGTTATTTCCAACCAAAATGATTCTATGACTGAATGACAAAAAGGAGAAACAACTTAACCACCTAGATGTTATTGTGAGACCTCTAGGAAGTAAACTAATTCCTCAAGTCTGAGATGGGTTTGGAGCACTCTGAGATGGGTTTGGAGCACAAGTCCTATGAGGAACAGTTGAGGGAAAAGTGGTTGTTTAGCCTAAAGAAAAGGAGTCTGAGAGGACACTTTATCACTCTCTACAAATACCTGAAAGGAGGTTGGATTGAGGAGGGGGGACAGCTGCTTCTTTGTGGTGGAAAGTGAAAAGCCCAGAGGAAATGGTTACAAGCTGCACCAGAGGAATTTTAAGCTGGATGTTAGGAAGAATGTGTTCACAAAAACGGTTATCAAACACTGGAATATGCCACCCAGGGCAGTGGTGGAATCACCATATATGGGGATGTTTAAGAGACACATAGACGCGGTGCTGAGGGATATGAGTTAGGGGTGACCTGTCAGTTCTGGATTTATGGTTGGACTTGATGATATTAAAGGTCTCTTCCAACCAAAGATATTCCGTGATTCTATTACCTACTTCAAAATTACTGTTTGGATTGTAATATTTCAGTAATTCCTAACTGGATTTGCACAACAATAATAATAATAATGTTAGTGGAGTCTTTTAATTGATTATTATAATCTATTTAGAAAGAAGACAGTGGGGAAAAAAGAAGGGGATGGTACTATATGTTTAAAATAACTTTAACTGTTTCTAAGTAACCAATACTGTGAAGAAAATAAACTTCAATAATTTAGTAATTTTACATGTGACTGATGATTGTGAATTCTTTAAGTGACCAAAAAATGTCAAACTTTTTGCTGAGGAAGAAGGCTGTGGTAGCTAGAACAGGCAGAAAGAAATTGAAAGCATCAGTTAATTAACTAGCAATTGTGATAGAAAAGAGGAGTTTATAGTCATGTATAGCAAAAGAGAAAATACAAAATATTTATAAGAGGTGCAAAGAGAAATCTACAGTTTATATATCTACATGTTTTTTAAAACACATGTGGTGACTTGATGATAAGTTTCATATTTTCAGTGTAGACTTCATCTTGATAATTGGTAGGCAGTACTACATTTAAAAGGTTAAAACAAGCAAAATATTTTTTAAAGAAATTAAACATAATTTGTTAAGGTAATATCTGTAATGTCAGCACAGAGATTTTATTTCTTGCATAAACACTATTTTAACCTTTTTAATCAATCACTTGAGGAACGACAATATAAAAACATTATTTTAAAATTTGCTAATGAAATAAATATCTAGAGAACAAGTAGTAGCAAAGCAAGTATGTCATGCAGCAGAATGAGCTGTTACTTGGTAAACATACTGTGGGAAAATGATGTTTGCTTCAACATTTCCAAGTGGAAAGAATATAATTATGAACAAAGAATGTAAGTAATTTTTCAGGATTGGGAATTCTAAAGAATGAGAGAAATACTGATTGACTTGGAGGTCAGCATGGATAATTACTTGAATATGAGTTTTCATTGTGGAATACAGAAGTCCTTGAAAGTTTTAGTAAAAAAATGCCAAATATGACTGAACAGGTAATATTACATCTGTACTGGCATTGAAGCCATCATTGCTAGAGTATTGTGTCTAATTATATGTTCAAAGAAAGATGATGAAAAATTATAAAATGTTTGGAGAAGCTTAGGAAAATGATTAAAGGACTGGAAAACATTTCTTACATGGGAAAAAAAAAAAAAAAAAGAAATCCAAAGAATAGTCTAGTTTCCAAAATTGCAGGTTAAGATGTGACATGATGAGGGATTAAACATTCTTTCCTGATGAAATCTGGTAACAGAGAATGTTTCAACCAGAAAACATAAGGACAATAATCCCTTCTTATTAGTCTTCACAAATTATACCAGCATTTCTGAGGGTTAACTCTGATTCCTACTTATTTTAATGCCTCAAATTCTTTTCCTGAAGGTAATGCCTGATCTCCTTATGATTCTAATTCTCAGTTTCTGAATGAGGAATACTTGGTCAATTTCTGCTATAATTATTTGTTGAAAACTTGTTCCTGAGGCCAAACAATGAAAGTTCAATTTAGTTGAAATCAGGGTGCCTGCAATGCATCTAAAAATGCATGATACACCATCTTAACTGGAGGTGTCACCTTCCAAACTACTTACAAATTTTTGGTGCTTTTGATCCTTGTGACCTCACAGAATTTCTCAAAAGCGAGGAGTGCTCTAATCTACATTTTCTTATGAAAAACCTGCAAAATATTGGGCTTTTTGTGGTAAATTCAGAGTCACAAATAGAACAGCAGCTAGTGATAAGTGTACTAAACAGACCTTTTAACTTCTAATTTCTGTTCAACTTATCACTAGGTTTTCCTGATAATTTCGTGACTAACACTTACTTCAATATATCCACGTTGTAGTATTTACAGACTCTGACTTCCTGTTCAGAACTCCACAGTCATCAACCTGTAATTTATCTAGTCAAGCAAACCAGGAATTGTTAAAAGCAACGATTTAGCACTATGGACTGTCCCTTTTTTGACATCAAAATATTAAGAGAAGAAACCCCTCAGTTTAAAACAATCAGTTCTCCTATAAAATGCAGAAGAGATGTCTGGGTAGGATTTTGAGGTTCCTGAACCAAAACCTAAAATCGAACCTCCAGCTTTATTCCTAGGCACGGGTACAGTGTGTATGGAAAAGTTTCCATGTGCTACAGTTTACATTCTAATCCAAACAGTACAATATAAACTGGGCCATGTGTTATTTCATAGATGACACAGTTTTCAAGTTGTGACTGTTTAGTAGTGTCCCAGGCTCTTGGTTCCCACACATTCCATGACTTTTTCATTTGCCAGAACTGTCATCAAAAGTAGCCTCAGACAGTGAGAGAAAAGAGAGAAAAAGGCATGCAATGTGTTTAGATAATAAATTGTGATGGATTTGTGTTATGACATTATCTGTAACTAAGATTATAGGTCAGTATTGCAGTAAAGCAGTTTAGAGCAGTTAGTTTAAGAAAACAAAATTGTTCCCAGTAGATTTCTAAAGGCCATTAGAAGCAATAAAAACTCTTTCCTCTGTCTTCTTCTCCAGTGCTCACTCTTTGCCTTCTGTCACAATGAGTCACAATATATTTTTTCTTTTTTAAAATAATTTTCTTCAAAATCAGAAGAGTATTGTCTTCAAAATGGGAAAAAAACCTATCTTGATGGCAATAACTTGATGTCAAGGTATCCTCATTTTAGAATTGTTTGGTGCTTCACTTGCTGTTTTTGAATTGGTTCAATACTAGTCAGCTAACATATTTTCAATACTAGTTACAATTCTTGAGTAAGTGAATACATGCTTTACAACCTCTTATTTAACTGGAATAAGTTAAGATCCATGTTCCAAGTCTGGACTCTTGATTTTTGTCTTTTCATATGTGTAGAATTATCATTAGTCCTTTCATGAGTCATTAGCCATCACATGCAGCAGAGCTCTTTAGTTTCATGTAGCATTTTTCTACAACACAATTAAGTTTCATTTAGTGTGACATGTGCATACATGATTTTGTTTTCTTTCCAGCAGTGCAATTCTCAATATGGATGGAAAATGAAAGAAAAGTATATCATAGAAAAATGGAAGCAATATGACAGAACATTATTTTAGACATGTACTCATCAAAAAAAAAACCCTTTTCACAGATCATTTTTGCCAAGTTTGCGGAGAAAAAAATTACTTGTAAGTTACAGATGCTTTGAAAATACATGTGGAAATAAGTTTACAGCTTGTTTAAAATACAAGAATTAGAATCTGCTTTATGCTGAACTGATTAGATTTATAACAATAGAGTTACAACATTCATTAGTTACAACCTAGCTACATACCAAGAGACACAACAGAGATTTGGTTAGTTTATGCTGCACCTGTGCCTACATTTATGTATGGATTTAACCTATTTCCAGGGGTTAAAGGACCTCAGCCATGTTTAGAAAATGGCAGTGTGTTAATTCAAATTATTCAGTCATGTACTTTTAATTAGAAAAAAAAGCACAGTAATGTACACAGGGAATACAGCCCTTTCTAAGTAGGATTGTTATAAACTGCTCAATTTTCATGGCATGTTCTCTTCCTGGTTCAGTTCAATAAAAAAAAATACAATAAATCTTTCAGTCCTTAATTCTTGTGGGTTAATCTTTGGTTACCCTGTATGTCACCATGCACTCTAAGTTTGTTAAAATATTACTGACACCTTCTGAAGTTTAGAAAAGTTAGGACCCTTTAAACTGTCATAGTGGGTAGATTTATTCTTGGTTTGAGTTCAGCAACTTAAATTTAACTGAGATTTTCTGTTACAGTAATCTGTATATCCAAAGTTTTACTGTGTTGTCTTTTTTTTTGTTGTTGCTTAAAGGTTTTTAATGGTAAATTGAGAAGGACAACTTTGCTTTCTATCCCGTAGTAGAAAGTACTACACATTTTTAAAAAATGTTTTTCTTGCCAGCACAAAGATGTTCAAAGCACAGCACCTTGGTTCAAAGGACATAAATAACTCAGAGCAAGTTAATGATCCCTTGCTTTGATCATGTGTATCCCCTCCTATATGAAGACCATAGTGAAACCAACAGGATAATATTTGCAAATACAGGGCTTTTGTATTAGTAAAACTTAGTGTGTATATACACTTCCATAATGAGGAGATGAACACTGCTGTGCTTGAACTCCAAGGTTTCATTTTACTTCTGTAGGAGGAATGTTGTACAAAAAAATGCCTGATTACACTTATCGATGTCTGCAGTGCAAAGAGTCCATACTTCTGAGATATACCAAGGAAGGGACTTGTTTCTTTTGCAGGAAGGACTGTACAATGGATCAATCATCATTATGCTCACATTCTAGGCAAATTTCAACTGGCTTGACTCATTCACAAAAGCAAACAAAATCATCCAGAGTGACTATGTTGGAGAATTTTCAGTGTTTGGGGATTGTCTCAAACTTGAAGACTTATGCTTCATGTAAATAGTTCAAATAAATTATTCCAAGTAATAAAATTTTCTCATTTTCTATGCTTTCTGAGGTAGATAATATTGCCATATTTTTTATAAATTAAAAAACTTAATAATTTGTAGGGGTTTTTTTTGGTTGAAATATAATTACATTAAAATTTAGTTTTAATCTGGACACAACTGTTCACTGACACTGTATTTTAGATGATGGAAGAATGCATATACAAAATCTCTTTATGAGCCTAACTACTTCATGCATATTTGTTAAGATCAATTTGTATTATCAAATCTAAAGAAATAGAAGGCCAAATATTATTAAATATATTGCTGTGTGATGGGAATCCAAACTCTTTGAAGTTAAAATACAATAGCATGGCCTCAATCTCTAGAGTTAATTTTATACACAGGAACAATGTAATTTTGGAAAAATCAGCTGTCTAGCATGAATCAGCCAAAACAAAAGGTCTGAAAACATAATAACTCGGTTCCAGCATGTTGTGACTTCTGCTTTGCTCTTTGCAGTCCAGCTTAATTTGTGCTTTCTGAGTTGGATAAATTCCATAAAGTCCTATTTCTCCCATACACTCACAAGGAAATTACTCCTTTTGCATCATAACTGAAGCCTAATCATGCACCTTTTCTCATCTATAAGTAAAATTCTCAAGATCCACTTGACTCTGACTCCATTGGCAAACTAATTGTTTTATGTGCTTTAGGCCTTTACCTGTCTTCTGCTTTCTGACTTTAATAGCTCATACTGGAATTTCCTGGAGTGCTCAGAAAGATTTTTATGCAGAACTTGATGAATCTTTGAGAATGTGCAAAGTCCTTCTCCTTACAAGGCTCTCCCTTGACCTGGAAGAAAACACGTGTGCAAATGTAAGTGTCCTACCTGATTTCTACTGACTATGCCAACAGACCACACTCAAAGTATCATTTGCACAATAGAATTAAAAGACATATTTTTGTAACATTTTTTGTCATGCTATCAGAAGGCAAATTTGCAAGATGGATTTAAAGCAGCAGTAAATTATATTTCCTTTCTTAATATTCTAAATGTTCAGTTGGTTACAAAGCTGAAAATTTTTCCCTCCAAGCCCTTACCGAGTTGTAAATCCACACAGAGTTCAAAATGTGTTTCAGTCTGCACAATATAAGCTACAGCTCAGTAAAGATTGTAAAAATAAACAAAGAGTTATGGATATTTGAAAAGTAATCTCATTAAGCATCTTCTTGTATAAATCATCTATATAAGCTATTAGAAGATTATTATCTCAGAAAATAACAGCATCAAAACTCAGAACTCAGATCCTCAGAATGTAGTTATGATGTTGATAAAGCCAGCATGTACAACAGATGCTATTTCTCTGTGAACTGACTGGGAGTAAACCAAGCGCTACAGTGTTGAGGTGGAGATATCATTTATCATAAATGTATTTTGTTTTTTAACAGTTAAGAATTAAATTTGCTATGAGTAAATCCCCAAAACTCCACCTCTGTCAATCAAATTCTCTCTGCCATTACTTCTCTTTTTCCTTCATCAGATACTAAGCAAATTTGTTCCTTCTCAGGTATGTTATTATATTACTTCTTTTACTTGGGGGATGAGGCCCAGCCAACATGGGTATATGGAGAGAAAGTCCTCTTTAACAAACCCAATCTCCATTTTATGATCAGGTGACCCACCTAGTGGATGAGGGACAAGTAGTGGCTTCGTCTACCTGAACTTCAGTCAGGCATTTGACACCATTTCCCACAGCATTCTGCTGGAGAAGCTGAAGACTCGGGGCTTAGACTCTTCACTGGGTTAAAAACTGGCAGGATGGCCAAGCCCAGAGACTTGTGGTGAATGTGGTTGAATCCAGTTGGTGATCAGTCACAAGCAGTGTCCCTCAAGGCTCAGTTTTAGGACCAGTCTTGTTTAACATCTTTATTAGTGACCTGGATAAGGGGATCACATACACCCTCAGCAAATTTGCAGATGACACAAAATTAACTGGGAGTGTCGATCTGCTTGAGGGTAGGGGAGGCACTGCAGAGGGGTTTGGACAGGCTGGAGTGATGGGCTCAGGCCACAGGTGCCAGGTCATGCACTTTGCTCACAACAACCCCCAGCAGTACTACACGCTTGAGCAAGAGTGGCTGGAGAGCTGTGTGATGGAAAAGGATGTGGGGGTGTTGGTTGACAGCCAGCTGAACGTGACCCAGCAGTGTGCCCACATGGCCAAAAAGGCCACTGGCATCCTGGCCTGTATCAGGAATGACGTAACTAGCAGCAGTAGGGTGGTGATAATGCCCATGTATTCGGCAGTCTTGAGATCTCATGTTGAGTAGATTTGTCTTTGTCCAGTTTTGGGCACCACAGTATAAGAAGGACATTGAGGTGCTGGAGCAAGTCCAGAGAAGGGCAACAAGGCTGGTGAGAGATCTAGAAAACATGCCCTATGAAGAGCAGCTGACAGAACTGGGGTTATTTAGTCTAGAGAAGAGGAGGCTGAATGGAGGCCTTATTGCTCTCTACAATTACCTAAAAGGAAGTTGTAGTGAGGCTGATGTTTGTCTCTTCTCCCAAATTACTAGTGATAGGACAAGAGGAAATGTCCTTAAGTTGTGTCAGAGGAGATTTAGATTGGATATTAGGAAGAAGTTCTTTACTGAGAGCTTGCTTGGCTGCCCAAGGAGATGAGTCACCATACCTGGAGATATTTAAAGAACGAATAGATATAGCACTTAAGGCCACAGTCTAGGGTTTAGGGAGGTGTTGGGATGAGGGGTGGACTTTCCAGCCATAATAATTCTAAGGTTCTATGATTCTGTGCTTACACAGCTGTCTAATATCTAAGGAAAATACTAATTTCAATTGTTTACTAAAGGTTCCTTACAGCAGATTTATATGTCAGGTTTTCTTCAGCATGGGAAATCAAAGGGGTTAGCATATCCAGAGCATTAGGGAAGTCGCAAACTAGCTGGTTATGATGTCTCCCTTTCCAGGTAAGTAAAAGTAGTGTTCTGTTGTGGCTAACTTGCACTTAAATCAAGAATTTCATTATCCATCAATGTTAATCTGCAAAGTTCTGCAAACTCAGTGAGAACTAAACTAACCTGTTGTTGAAGCCAACATAAGATTCACAGAATCACACAGAATCACAGGGTTATTGAGGTTGAAAAGATGAACAAGTCTGACCTTAGCGTCCAGGAATGGTGACTCTACCACCTCCCTGGGCAGCCTGTTCCATTGTCTAACTACTCTTTCACTAAATAATTTTTTTTCTGATTTCCAAGCTGAAATTCCCCTTGTGGTTTACAGAGAATATTACGCAGATTTATTTTCAGCAAAGTGACAACTGCTTTTGGGCAGGTCAGCCTATCAACATAATTCACATAATCTTTAGGTAGACTGAAAGGCATTTACACAAGCTATGTGGTAAGAGCTTTCTTCTGTTCGAACTTTTTGCCTGACAGAGTGTTGTCTACTGAAACCACAGAGTTTATCAAACTATCCAGTTTTTCATGGGTTTTTTTTGTTATATTTAAAATAGTTGTTCTTTTTCCAACTCGCTCACAGTCTTTAAATCAACTAAGCACTGTTTTCTATTCAAAGTTATAAAGTGGTCTTAAAAGGTGAAGAGCAAATGGTGGAGCACATGGTAGAGCAAATTATTTAATGCATTTAAAAGAAAAATTAAAAAAAAAAAATTAACTATTTTCCTTAATGGCACACTGTCTCTCAGCTGTAAGCTATGACTAATGTAAATCATGAACACTAATGAGAATACATCAGAGCAAGAATAAGAAACTTTGGGTTTTGGCTCCATTACTGATTGTTGTTATCAGAAGACAAATTTTAAATTGTTAAAATAAGTTGGGACTCCCACTGCACACAAGAAGAATCCATGTTCATGTATAATTATAGGATTATGACCTATTTTCCTACTCAGGATCTTATCCATAGTATTCATAACAGTCTCCGCTAATATCAAGTTCCTAAGGGGGCTTATTCTCATACTATATAGCTTTTAAAAATTACTATAAAAAACCAAACTGCATTAATGTCATAGATTATTTACTATATTTTTAAGTGATCCAATAATCACCCTAAAATATCCTTTTGGACATCTGCAGCTTCATGTTTTTTATAACTGCCCATGACTTCTCTATTTCATTGGTTCCTGTCTGCTGTCTTAAACAGTTTGCAATTAACATCATTTTTGGATTCCATGTTTTACTCATATCAGTCTTAGAAATGTCTTATATAATTAATAATATATATAAATAAATAATCATTCTTTGGATTCAGTGTTTTCATAAACCCCCTGTAAATAATTGCTTTTATAAGCATCTGACAAACATACGTACTATTATTTAGGAAACAAGATGATCTCCTGTTCCTTCATCGTTTTGATGTGGAGATGTGACTTTTTCATTTACTTGGCTGGTTTTGTTTGTTTTATTTTGAATCTGATTTATATTGTTTTTTAGAGGTAGAATAGTTTTTGTCTTCTTCAGGCTAGTCAAATGATGAATTGTTAATCTAAACAAAGATTTAATAACATGAAAATCATAATGTGGTGAGAAAGGATAAAGAAATATTAAATGGTACAAGAACATAACTGAAAAATAATTTTACTTGAAAGCTTGTACCTGCTGATGTCACAAGAAATGATACTAGACCTCAGTAATAACTAAAAACTAACTTCAAAGAAATTCAAATATTTGTTAAACATGCTGTCTTCTCAACACTTTAAGGGTAAATAACTTAAAAAAGATAGAATGAACTGATAGAATATACATTAAAAAAATAAATTCATTGAAGCTATTCTCTTAATCTTCTTTTTTCCTTTTAGTTTTTCCTTATTTTCTCTGAACATGCATTCTTGTATTGGTAGCAAACATGAACAGCTGTCCACCATCATCAAAATTATTGAGCTCATTATCTTTGGAACATGTTCTCTTGTATTAGAATAGCAAGAGGATGGATAGTATTACATACTTTCCTTGTAACTATATATGACTTGAATGAATTACTGCCACTTTGTAAGAAGGAATGAGGGAAAAAAAATGCATTTGTTAGTTATTACAACTTGATTTTCCCAAATAGCTTTTATTAATTAATTAATTAAAAGTAAACTAGTAGCGACTGACTTAATAAAAAATATTAGGCAGTGGTAAATCTTCAGATGTAAGCCACCAGTGTGCCCAGGTGGCCAAGAAGGCCAATGGCATCCTGGCTTGTATCAGAAATTTTGTGACCAGCAGGACTAAGAAAGTTATTCTGGCTCTGTACTCAGCACTGATGGGGCACCACCTCAAGTACTGTGTTCAGTTTTGGGCACCTCAACACATAAAGGACATTGAGGTGCTGGAGCAGGTCCAAAGAAGGCAAACAAGACTGATGAAGGGTTTGGAAAATATGCCCTATGGGGACCAATGAGGTTGTAGCAAGAACGGAGTTGGTCTCTATTCACTGGTGCCAGGACAAGGGGAAATGGCCTCTCGTTACACAAGTTTTACGTTGGAGATCAGGAAACACTTCTTTACATTAAGGACTGTAAAGCACTGAAACAGGCTCCTCAGGAAGATGGTTGAGTCATCATATGTGAATGTGTGTAAAAATTATTTGGATGTGGTGCTCAGGGACATGATTTGACAGTGAGTTATTATAAATAGAGTAGTAGGGTTAGGTTGAGGTTCAACTCAGTGATGTTTAAGGTCTTTCTAACCTGACCAATTCTGAGCAATTCTGAGCAAAATCTTTATGTAAACTTTGTGGGTTTAGTGACATTTATTTAGTAAAAGTGTATTGTTTTTAACACTAAATTGCACAAAATACTGCACATGGAAATTTCTTATCTGTTGAAATCCAGTGATGAGGTAGAGCATCAAAAGGCTGGTTTATTGTCTTTTGCCAGTTTTTCTATTGCATGTCTGGCCAGAAGTAATTATTACATGGATATAAAAAAACCCAAACACACAAAAATCCCATAAAATATAAAAATCACAATAAGTATGTCACAGATGTCAAAAAAAGACATTTAAAATGCAGCTTCCTTCTTGTGAACGCTCACTTATCTCTAAATGTACTTAAGGAAGAGTTTGCCTGTGTTAATAATACAGTTCCTATTCACAAAGCAAACATATTCATGGACATTAGCAATTTCAATGAAGAGTTGATTTGTCAAGTTTACCTAAGAAACGTAGAGGAACAGAGCACAGGAGCTCTCTACTCTGCTTTCTCCTCATGAGCCACATAAAAGTTTTTGCTTGTGTCCATAAAAGGCAGAACATGCTTCAAATGTGGAATCCTTTGGCAGAAGCTATTTAATTGCAAAGTATAGATCACTGTATATACACTGTAGAAGATAATTGTGGGGAATTGAAGCAAGATTGGTTTTTGTTGAAAGCTCTCACACATTCAGAATATAAATCTAAAGCCAAAGCCTATAAACTGTTGGACATTTTGTGCAAATTAACCATCATTGCTTATGCTAGCTGTAATTGAACCACATTGCAAGGCATCATCATACAAGCATACTATTATAAGTAAGCATTAGTTTTTAGGAATCTACAAATCTATGATAATTGTGGGGTGGTTTTACTCCCACAATATACTGAAGAAATACAGGTAGTATGTTCATAATTTGTTTATTGTTATTTTCCTACTACAACATTCCTGCAGAGTTATTCCTATATAATTTTTCCTATTGTGCAATAAACAAAATTGCTTTGCATCTGAAATAGCTCTGTTATGGAAGTTTAAGTGTCAAATGTCTTTTGATTGCTCAGGCCATTGTTAAAATATTTGCTTTTATAGCCAAGCATGAGTTAGCACAAAACCAAAAACCTGAAACTTTCATTCCTGAAGTACCTTTTGTAATCTATGAAAGACAAAAAAAAAGCCTTTTTAGCTGACACTGCTGGCTTAGGGAAGTGTTTTACATTGCATTTTGCTTAATTCAGGCTTATTTGCCTCACAGTAGAGATTACGGAAGACTGCACAATTGGAATAATCATTTTTCTTTACATTAGCAGAATGCATTTAGAAAAGGATATACCTAGGGAAACCTGGACTAATGAATGATGCTTCATGGAAAATATTGCAACAATTAAGAGGGAGTATTGAGAAGAATCTTTGAAAGTTCAAAAGGTACAGTGAAATCCTATCAATTTTTTTTGTAATTCACTATTCACTGTGTTTTGGTTTTATTCTGATTACAGCCTTATCTCCCAGGCTTCTATCATTTATAAGCACGTGTGCAAAAATAGAATCATTAGCCAATAGCTCATGAGTAGAAAATTCTTTATTTAGATGCAGTGAAACAAGGAATTAATTTTGAGACATACACAATAGTTAAAAATAAATGCTTAAAAGCTAGCCCCATATACATTTTTAATGATTTGTCTGAATAATACAAAAACGGAATGAAAATACAAAGCATATTTGCCATGTAAGAAGCACAGTTAATACAGTAGCTAAAACAGCTTTCAAATAAACTGTCAGCCAGCCAAAGATATATTCTTTGAAATCATAAAAAATGCAGACCATATTTTAAGTGATCAACAAATTACTGGAAGGGTGTGAATAATATTACACAAGTTGGATTAATGAAAATCAAAAGTTAAAGAAGAAAGATTGCTGAATTGTATGAGCCTGGCACTCTTAAAGGCATAGACACAAAAAAAATAAAATAATATCTGGAAACCAATGGTGTTGTAGAGCCAATGTTTAACTTCACAAAGAGTGGATAATTTCCATTGCATGTAAATCTGTTTCATTTTTTCTGAAGATTCGGTACTCAATATTTTGTAACTAAAGTGTTTTCTCATACCTGACATTAATATATACACAGTTCTTTAGCTACATAGGCCTTATATTGATATTTCATTATAAATCCAGCTGGCAAAAAACCCACAAATAGAAAAGAATTACTCAGGACATGCTGAAAGCTGAAATGAAGAGATATCCATCTGATATACTACAATATCCCACCAAAGAATGAGTATCACACAGTAAGACGTTGCATATAATTATCAGCAGTTGAAGAAACAAAAGTGGTCTATTTCAGTTTATCAAAAAAATATGAGTACATTAGGGCTAGTATAGTTCACTTAACTTTAGCAACAATGAGTTCATAAAGTTAAAACACTGAACAAAAATTTAGTGTGTTCAGCAATGCAGGACTTTGCTTTTATCTTAGAAACTTGATTTACTAAACAAATGTATATGGAATTATTTTTATTCCAAATTATATAGAACTAATATGCTTTATGTTTATAAACTGTAAGAAACCATGAAAGCACCTTCCATATTTCTCACATAAATAGTAAATTTCTTTATTTCAGAAATGTCAGATTTCTGTAGCTTTGGAAATCATAGTTAAGCAAAATTCTGGAGTCCTTGCCTTAAATCCAGGAATTATAGCCAGATCTTTTTCATCATACAAAACATTAACCTTTGCCAAGTACATAAGACAATAATTAAAATCAGCTCTAAATCCTTTATCAATCAAAATTTCAAAGATGTTGTAGCAAACAGATGCTATTTCAAGCTAAGATGAAAGCTTTACATTATTATGATTACAATTTATGCAGTATATGGATCTACAAGCATAGTTAAACTGGGGAAAGATTTAAAAATTGTGACTTTGTTTGAAAAAGGAGAACTAGCTCCCTGCTTGCAATTAGTAGGTGAAAAGCCAGGAGAAGAATTTCACTCATACATACTTTGAAAAAATACCATACATATGTAGCTGATAGGCTGAAAGTAAATCAAAGCATCTCCAGAGAGAATGAACAGTGGTTGTACTTGAAAAATGATCATGATACCTCAAGGGAATGAATCTTAGTCTGTTTCAGACTAAGCTGGCCAACAGGCAACAGAAGCCAGAAATACTGGGTGGGGGGTGTTTTTGGTTTTGCCTTTTTTTTTTTTTCCCCCTCAGGCTGTATAACCTTCTAATTTAAACCACAAATAAGGTGACGATGAAGAGTGCCCTTCAACTCCAGAATGCAGTACATATATATAGCGAATGTAGCTCAGCAGGTAGTTTTATGTTCTTTAAAGTAAATAAATCTTTCTTTGGTTCTTATAAATTAAGCAGGTAGATACTAACACTACAGTCAGCCACTACAGTGACTGTCACTACAGCATGGTCATTTAGCTATTGCAACCTCTGATTACTTCACTTAACCTGAGGTTCTTATTGATCATCAGTTTCTGTGTTGATTTATTGCACACTTAACACACACTTAACACACTTAACAGAAGCAATTTTTATAAACATAATCACAACACGATTGTTTCCTAGACTTTAACTCTAATTAAGAGGGTTTTGAAGGTAGTGTGAACATTTTTAACATTAATATTCCTAGAAGCTCTTTCTTCTGACCTAAATGTGATAGCAATTTGCATGAATATCAAGGCTACTATATACAGGTTAACATTATTCAGTACTCAGATAAGGTGATGCATTTATCGCATTGTTGGGCTATTCAGCTGAAGAAATTTCTTTGGCCTGCTTTTCCCAGGATAATTATTCTAGATATATTGCTTTCGTGGGAGATGTTAACCAAAAGCACTGCTTTTTTTCACCTTTCCCCAAAATCTCTCTTGACGAATAAGAAATATGAAACACATTGCTTAGATTTCACAAAACCTAAATCACAACAAGGAGGAAAGAAGGGGCAACTCCAACATTCACTAGAAATTTAAATTGGGAAAAGGCAAACCACCCAGGAGGGAAGCTTTTGTAAGACATTTTATAAAAGTAAATAAGAAGCTTCCCTCTCATCAGCCACAATCCTTTCCCCTTGCCAGTGTAAGAAAGCATAACATTAATATAGCTGGCACTTCAAAACTCGTAAAATTTTGGAATCATTGAATTAAAGCTCTCTAATCCTCTCTATATCACTGTCTACTTGCCTGTGAACCTGTTATTGAAAGGAGATCCAGAGGGACCACCCATACAGAGCCTGTATCACCAAGCAGGGAAGTGCCAAGTTTAATCCTTTGGGGAGGTTTTTGCCCCCACTGCACATCCAGCACTTCCATCAAGACACAGGGTTGAGTGACAAGAGATTTAATGTTTTGTAATGAGAGGCTAATTCTTCAGGAATTATACTGTGGGGCAAGGGCTATGTGTAGCCGAGCTGTGTCAATGAAAATGCCACAATGGTGATATCACATCCAGGTTGCTAAGATTACCACCTACTGGTGTCCCAAAGGTGGAGACTAAAGAATGAACCTCATAGATTTAGCTATGAGTTCATGTTACAGAATGCAACCATATGTTGATACTTAGGCTGTAGAAGCAAAACTGCCAGCAATGCAAGTAATTGATAAGAAAAAGACTGGGAGATAAAGACAGTCACATACAGATATAATAATATAATTATTTTATTTACATAAAAATCAGAACATAAAGTATGCCAAGCTTTTCAGCTACAATAACTTTTCACTTAGATTTGTTGAAATACTTATGTACCATCTATTCTAAAGTAACAGATTTTTACTTCATTTATTCTTCAATAAGAGTTTAATATGGGTAATAAATTGTAATTGTCTTTAATGTTGTTTTGCATTAGATTTATTTGTTTAGATGAATCTTATAGAAAATTATTTATGATTAAAAATGTGTTAAGTGCACGAGTACTCTGATTGCCTCGGGGTGGGAAGAATGACTCTATTCTCACACACAAAAGTACTTGACCCAGGGAATACACTCAAAAATTGAGGTCAAATGTGCACCAGCTGAGTTAATTTATAAAAATGTCGTTGTCACAAGAAAAAAAAAAATCAAGAAAATGATGGGGGTAAAAAAGCCCAAACTGATATCCTGTATTTTTTTCAATAACATTAGGTGTAAAAAGCAGATGCTAAAGCAAGAAATTGCACTATATCTAAGTAACACAACTTAAACAAGGGAAAATAAAAATGTACTTTAATTCACCTCAAGTTCAGTGTGAAATTCATTACTGAGAATAATTTCAAGTTTTTGTTCCAGTAAACTCTCCCCTAAATTTATATGAACGGTTGTTCTCTTATTCTGTGATTAAGTTTAGAAAAGAGATCTCAAAAGGTTGATAAAGGTTAATTAAAAGAACAGCAAGTATATGGAATAAAAAGAGAGAATGAGTTTAGAGGGTGTTTTTGAAAGGCTTTTATTTTTTAAACAAAGAAAACTCTGAGGAAAAAGTTATGGACAACTGAAAATGAAGATGGAATGGATAATCTCTTTTTCTGTCTGGTAAAGGTAGTGAATCCTTATTCAAAATGGAAATAACAAGTATTCCTACCTTAACTTTAAAATCAGTTATCACTGAAAAAAAAAATCAGTTATCACTAATGTTTGTCCCTTTACATATGTGCTTTAAGACATGATTGAATGTTTCTAGAGGGGGCTAAAATTCTCTTTTCACACTTGATCATAGTTATCTCTTTTATTTCCATTATTTGGGATGAAGGATAAATAAATTTCTGGGTAAAAAAAACTCTGAAATTGATGAGATATGAGTTCATAATCTTCCATAAGAACTTAAAGGCATAATATTTAGCTGCATTCTTTGTGGATCTTCCTTGTAATTTTTTCCCATCAATATAACAGAGCCTACTTAGACAGCAGTACCTCCTATGCGATCCATATAACATGCTACTTATATTAAAAATATTTTATTTAAGAAAATAATTTTATTCTTCTTAAACATTTTGATAAAATCTCATAAACATTAATAGATGTGATTTGTTTCCTGTGGAAACAGTAGAACAGAATTTGACTCTCTTTCATTCACATTTTCTTTGTATAGAATCCATTTGGGGAGGAAAATCTTATTAATGTAACTGAGAAGCTTGAGATCAGTCTATCTAGAACATCTAAGACAGTTTTAATCTAGCAAACTGAGATGAAAAATCTCATTCAGCAGTAGAGGGTGTTACACACCAGTAAATTCATGCTATAGATTCATTATTTGTTTCAGGCCATGATGTAAGCTGCATTTTCATGTCACAGTAGTTACAGACAGTAGATATAGTTATGCTGATTACAGTTATATTGAAAAGAACTGTAAGTTTTGGCATAGTTACAAGCTATTACTTTTGATTAGAGTGTACAGTTCTTATTTCTTGACCATAACAAAATTTCATTTTTAACCTATAGGTGGGTGAAAATACCCATAAAACTGAAATACTACATCACACATTTCAGATTAGATGTGGATAGTGTTGCTTACACACTGAAATAATAGAAAAATATATGCTCAAGAGGATTTGATTTTATGAAGGCAGTTGTGCTCTAAGTCATGTTTGTTCCAAATTTGACACATACCTCCTCTTTCTTAAAGACATTTATGATTTACAGGGCACAGTGACTATTTTTGGATTAGTATTCTTCCAGATCCATCAAATTTGAGAGTCCAAATATAATACATGACCTGACATTACCACAATAAGCTAGACCATGGCACTAAGTGCCACATCCAGTATTTCCTTAAACACGTCCACAGATGGGGGCTCCACCACCTTCCTGTGCAGTCCATTCCAATGTCTGATTACTCTTTCCATGAGGAAGTGCTTCCTAGCATTCAACCTAAATCTCCCTTGGCTCAGCTTCTGGCCCTGCCGTCTTGTCCTGTCACTACTTGCTTGAGAAAAGCACCTGCCTATATGTTCTTTTCCAGCAGTTATAGAGTGTCAAGGTCCCACCCGAGTCTCCTCTTCTCTAGGCTAAACCCCAGCTCCCTCAGTCTCTCCTCAGTTGTATTGGGGACTTTTGTTTTTGGCGTTAAACAAGAAAAAATTCAATACCAGTTTTTTTACAGTTGTGTTGCAAGTAAAAAGAAAATAGAGCAGAAACAGTGCAGAATATTCTAATTTGAAATTAATATTTTCTGAAAAAATCACATTAAGTTTATTTTTTAATTAAGTGTGCATATCTGGACTTTTAAGGACTGTCTACAAAATTACAATTTTAATCTATAAATGTGTATCATGTAAAATGTATCCCCCTGTTCATTCCATAAAGCAGAAAGTATGTGAAATTTTATGAGATCTAAATAATCTCCTGTTTTGCCACAGGATACAGCTTCAAATAGCATAACTATGATTTGTAATGCAGGAAAGTGATTTGAGAATCATAGATTGGAGGCAAACACAGAAGAAGCCCTTCAGATTATAATGTGCCTACCTTTGAGGTTTTTAACACAAATATGAAAATTGAAGATGGTGTTCCAAGATTTTTGAGCAACCTTGAAAAGGAAAGGTTAGAAAAACATGTAAGAGTCACTTAGCAATTGATTTTAAGTGGAATGGAAGTAGTGTATGTAGTTAAGATATAGTTCATTGAAAATGGAGGAATTGGAAGTTTGGAAAATCTCCAGATAACTAACTAAATACATAAGTTTACAAAGTATACTAATATGTGGACCTATGAGTAATTTTTGAAGGGAAGAGTAAGCTCCTTTCTTGTAGAGGTTTCAGATATTGTAGAGTCTTTCAGGATTTGTTTCTTTCAATCACCTTTTACAAACCCACAAAACAGAGCTCAATTACTCTCTCTAGGGCCAAAACTGCATTGATTAAATAGTACTAAGAAATATTTCCAAGCACTGAAAACTTCACCATTCATTCTGTGAAACTTTTGTTAAAGACCAGCTATCACCATCCCAAATATTTCCTGGTCGTAGCTCATAAGATAAAGTAGTGCATTATTCCCGGTTTGCAATGTTCAGTCAAGTACCTGAACATAATGAGGCACTTCAGTAAGATGAATAGAATGTACATTTGGGACTTAGGACTAGATAATGACCTCTCACATTTAATATGCTGATATAGAGACAGATTCACAGTCTACAAATGAATAGTTTCAACTGTAAAAATGACAACTTCAAAAACAATTCATGCATAAGTACAATGTTCAAAAAAAATTAAACACACAGAATAGTATAGAGTGATACAATGAAATGGTTTACCAAATAAAATATAAATATACAATACCATTTTTTTCTATTTTTAAGGAAATTCTCAGGAATGTCTTCTAGAGAAAAAGATTTTTCCATGGAATAAATTATGAGCAGGCTTAGTGTGAAACAAACCATTTTTCTTAAGCCTCAAGTTCTATATAAATCCATTCATCAGCTCTGTCTTTACAGTCAGTCAAGTATTTGAATGAGTTTGGGTAGTTTTCAAGAACTTTCATACAATATGAAATTCTGAACAGACAGAAATCCTATCTGTTTTTATTTTTTTTACAAAACACAAAGAAATTAAACCTGAATTTTAGGATCCAATAAAACCTAAAGAAAATACTAAGTTAAAAAAACAGCTCCTAAAAAGAAGATTATCAATTGAAAGCTTTGAAAAGATTAAAGAAATTAAGTGTTGCGGTCAGAGACTAAAGTGTAATCCTATGTCCATGAAAGAAATACATAATGTTCATAGAAAGTATGACAACTATAGAGTGATTCTTTCCTTTCTAGTTTCTCAGCCTGTGGCCATCAGCAGTTTAGTGTATTGTTCATAGGGATAGGCTTTGCTGACAATTATACTACTTGCTTGCAGTAAACTGCAATTAACTTGGCAGATGAGTGTCTACTCTTTTACACAGGCAGAAGATACCTGCTCTGACCAAAAACCATGACCACTCGAAAGACATAGACTAGTCCAGCAATGATAACATCATAATCAATAATAATTTGTTAAGAGTTATTATTAATATTATTATAAATATTTGTGGGGAAAAAAACAGTGCAAATAGAAGGAGGTACCATGCCTAAATGCCAATAAGACTAAAATCTTAGAGTGACTTATAAGACTTTTACTCTGAAGTGAAATTAAAAAAAATAACTTCACTAATTTAACTAAGCAAGTGTGGCTTCCAGTAGGTCTATTTACAATCTAAAACATAGCACAAGAGTTCTTGTATATGGCTGCATTCTATGACTAATAATCGACCCAGTGATATTAAATCTCCTTTCCAACCTAATTGGTTCTATGACTCCACATCATGACTCTTTATTCTGAACCCAAATTGTTTGCCTGTTTGAATGAAATAACTCTGTAATACCACATTATGAAATCATGCCAAACTCTGATTTTGGCTTTTAGTGGAAGATTTTTTCTCAGATGCAATCATCCATAAATAAAAAAACATAACAAGATACAGTTTCTGATTATCATAAGAATATAATTTTGTTCTTCAACACTGAACACCTTATATAATGAAATTAATCTGAATTTGTCATAATTACTCAACTGTGGGCAATTCATAATGTTTGACAGTTTTTTAAAAAATTGATAACTTGGGACACAGATCTTTAATAACACTTGTACTATAAGAGTAATTAATATTGCTTTTTATAGTGTATAAATAACTGCAAAGTTGGGATTCTAAACAGGAACCCAAATTTCATTTGCTTTTTCTTCAAAAGTAAGCCTTTCATTCACTCAACTAGATTATGTATATGTAGCAATATCAGTGGCTTATTTCTATGTTTTCAAGTTAATTATTTTGATAGGCATTAAATTGACCCATCCTTACATAAATTATATGCATGAAGCTAGTATTTGTGAATCAAAATGGGTGTAATCTCTGAATAAAACAGTATTGCAATAGCAGAGTGCACATAGGCTTTGTGGGAGGTATGAGTGATGAACAAGAGTTCAGAATCATATAACCGGCAATTAAACTGGAGGTTTTCATTCTTGTGAAATGATACCATAGTACTTCCTCAATGGGAATGAAACAAATTGATTTCCAAATATGGCAAAGCAGTTATACATGAATGCATGCTCTGCAAAGCAGTGAACAATCTCCAGTTAATCAGAGCTGAGGTTTTGATCTTGACATACTCTCTTTAAGGCAGAAAATAATGATTCTGTCATATGGATTTGAGTAGACTGGTTAAGCTTCAAGCTTATTCCACATGTTTGTTGCATATACCAGAGGGAGTTGTGATAAGTAGCTTTTCAGCATGTTACAGCCAGATTCCATTTCACATAAGCTAGGCTCTTTTTGTGTTAAAATGAGAAAATCCACATCTATTTGCCCCAGTCACCTCTAATTTTAGCTGAATCTATTTTACTCTTATCATCCCTCTTCAATCACTGTTCCCAAAAGTCACTGCGTATTGACACCATAAAAGTAGTGTCTAGCAAGGTCTACAATTATCCAATGACTTGATATGGCAGGCTAATCACATTAAATTGCAGCTATATCCCTTCAACTGGATTCCCCAGCTCTAAATAATTAGCATCAGAAGAGCAAGGTTCTCAGTTTTAATTCTCTCTGAAGAGTCAGAATGAGTCCTGTATCATTCTCATGGCACACTATTTAGCACTTAGCATAACTCAGCATTGAAAGTCATTGTACTTTTAAACCAATTATTTTGCTTCTTTGGCTCTTCACTAAAACAGTACACTTCCATCCTTAAAATTTAAGCTGATTTTCATGATGATTTGCCTAGGCCATAAAATGTCCATTAGAAAAAGGCTACATTAATCAGAAGTAACTTTGCCAGCAAACCTTCTAGGGATGCAAAAGAGAAGCAGGGTTCATTCAGCACCTGAGAAGATGGTTCAAATTATTACATATACAGCTTTAATTTATTTTTTAATCTCTGACACAATTTTTAGAGTCTACTTCAAAATTTATAAATGCTATGTAAAAGGAGGTGGATGAAGGAAATAGGATGAAACAATCCTAAGTATTTCAAGTGAATAATTCAGATGTTTTTAATATAAAATAAAAGTGCAACGAAATTTAAAACTTCCTCAGGAATGTTTAGAAAATTGTATATCAAATTTAAAGTGCAGATATTTTTCAGAAAATATTACATAAATAAATGGTAAATTTTTGTTTACTTACATTCATTTAGTAGTCCCAAGACATCTTCAGAAAATCATGTCTCTTATTCAGAACAACTTTAAGTAAGTTGGATCAGTATTACAAATATTCAAAATTTTGAGTTAAAAATAGCTCACAATAAAACATAGACAAATGAGTAGACACATATGCACAAGATATTAAACAGAAAGTACAAGTCATTCAGACTCCAATGTACTGGAAATTTACAGAATTCTAGAGTAGCAGCACACTCATATTTTTAAAATTAAAATTATAAAAAAGATAAATACTCTAGAACCTATAGAGTGGTCATATTAAATATCTGAAATACTGCTACATGTAAAAACATTTCAGAATTCTGCCATAGAAGACTCCCAGTAACACTGTAGATATTATGAGCACTACATCAATTTAGGGAAACTCAGGATCATTAGCTGAATGTCAGCAGTAAGAAGTTTAGTGTTCTCATTTATGTGATCACACAGACTACTGAGAAGGGTAGGCAGAGCTAATGCCTTCAAAGGTGTCTTAAGAAAATATTATGTTTAAATCATTTAAGAAAAAGACCTCTTTCCTTCCCCAAACCAACAAGATACGGATAAACATCATAATGGAACAGGAAAAAAATCAAAGTAATTGCTCAGATACTTGAACTTACAGATACATTTCCTGAAGTGTTCAAATAAATAACTGTGTACAAATAAACCTATTCTGCCATCAACAGCACCAAGGCTGAAATGTAATACTTTAACTCATAACCAGACATGGAGAAAAAGGTAGTTCTGCTTTCATTTTAAGCAAGACCAAGTTAGATCACTTCTGTAAAAAGTGGACATACTCAGCTTCATTTAGATTACATCAGTCTCTGATAGATAAGTTTACTTTCCTTTTTCCATAAGGGTTCTATGCAGGAGTATAGTTGTCTGGATGTGCTAGCTAAATAACTCTGCTTTACAATTAATCATTATATTAAAATTTAAAAAAAAAAGAATTGGAGAGAAAGGAGAAGAACCTAAAACAGGCCCTGGAAGATTTGATCTTCCATCTTGATTTGGTGTTCTTTATACAAGTATTTTATTTATATTTGTCCTGAACACATAAGAAATCACTAAAACATATGCCAGACAATGATGTATATATGAAGAAAAACAGTCTAAGAAAAGAAATAAACCAGGAGTGCAAATTTATTGACATTACTATTTAGCTACATTTAGTTTAAAACAAAGGTGATTTTCTATGATAAAATATACTTTTACTGAATGCCACATACATCTTCTAGAACAACAACGTGTTGAAGACTGCTGAAAGTAATTGAATGGTATTGTGGTATTAATAATAATAATATTATTTAAATTTAAATAATTTAAATTTAAAGTATTTACCACCTCTTTTAGTAACTGATTTGCTACCTGGAAAACCTCACAAACTGACTCTCTCATTAGTCTTACTGTGAAAATGGAGATAAGGAAAACAAAAGCCACATACCTACACTCTGGAATTGAGCTGTCTTTTAAAAAAAAGGAGTGGCAAGCAGCAGCTATAAATACAACTTTGCTATCAATTATGTAATAAATTGAAGAGAAATGCCCAGAGGATGGCAGGCTACACAGCTGAAGAGGAAGAGATAAAACAAGAAAACTGAGAAATAGACATTAAGTGACCATCTAGGTAGATATATCCTAACAACTTGGAAGGAGGAAGGAAGCACTTATAACCATTCAACCCCCTAGTATTTATTCTACAAATTGCAGGTTTGCTGTTAAAGGAATTTAGAATGCTTATTAGTCTTTCACAATTGAAACTGCTATGAAAGCAGTAGAAGGAAAACTATATGGCATGTATTCAAAGCTAATTTAAAATTTGTGTTATAGTTTTGATCACACAGCATCTTCTTACATTGAAAAGGAAATTAATGTTGAGTCTTTTCTTATTATTCAGGCTGAATAATCTCTCTTATTGAAACCTATGGTGCTGTTAAGAATTGCCATTTAATGCTTTCAGGATCAGGCCCATGGAAGTGTTATGAGCACTAAATACTTTTGTTATATTTACTCAAGCATTAACCACAGAATCTGTTCGTACTACAGTTTGTTTTAACACAGCAGCACTGGCAAAGTATACATAACATTCGCTAGTAAAGCAATATTTTATAATTATTTTATATTTAAAAGGGAAAATAAGTCTTTAATGTCTCACTGCAATGAAAAAATAGGCATAAAAATTACCGAGTTATTTTTTTCACATTGAGTCCACATAACTGGTTCTAATGAGGGTGTTCTGCTGCAAGAGACATATCTGAGTGCATTACATTAATGTATGATAAAAGTTCCTTTACTTTTCCCTTTTTACTCTGCTTTTGTATTGCTAGGTTTTCCAGTTGCAACTTTTCCAATAAGTTTTCAGTCTTTTGGAATGCTGATAGAATTATTTGAGCAAGTTTTGCACCACCCTGACTTCCTTACGAACACAGAAGAGATTTGTGTCTTCTCAACAAATGAAGGTTCAGTATTTGGCTCAAGTGCATTTTTTTATAGTTCTTAATGTGCTAAATTTGATACCTGGTCTGGTGGCCATCAAACACATGGGGATTCAACACCACAAATCGGGCACAGAGAGAAGCAGGGGCTACTAGCCAGTGGTTATATGAACAGAGCTGAAGCTGCCCTAAAGCCTTCAAAAGAGATTTTAAATTCAACACTGATCATATGTTATCCCAGTAGAGATGAGTGAAATTCACCCTTGGGGAGCTTATACTAGCTCATATACTAGTCTTATTGTGAAAAATTCACTTCAGCCTCAATTTACAGTATTTCTCCTCTCTCTTCTTCTCTCCACTTCCTATCCTCAGGCCAACAAAAGGAAATCTGGTTTATATTTCTCAGCACAGCATTTATTTTCACCTTTGACACATACTGAACAATCTCTGTAAGCAAGCGCCATGTTACCAGCAGTGCCACACTTGTCACCTCCCAGTCTAATCACTCATAGTCTGCAGTGCCCTCTTGCCCAGCTCATAACCAAATCATTGACACCTATCCTTGATAAAGGCTTATCAAGGGATTTTATTAAAGGAAACGAGAAAATGCATAAGATCATAATTCTGACTTCAATGGAAGTTTATCTTCCCAGAAATATAAAGATCACTTTGTTAAAAGGAGTGGTTCCTGTTATATATATATATGTGTGTGTATAGCCAAGTGTTAGGAATCAAACACAGAACAATTTCCTGCAAATGCTGCATTTCAGAATCACCTTTTTTTTAGCAGCAAAACTATTTGAGTTTAAGAGTTGACCTAATGTTAAGCAAAAGGAAAAAAATCTCGAGTTCATTTTTATGAATAATTAGTGCCTGTAAATGAAAGAAAATCCAAAAATTGTGGAAAATCCTATATAAACTCCATTTTCAAACATGTCTTAGCCTGTAGAGGTGTGGTAATACAAATATTTTCTGTTTAGATCCTAATGGGATTTACTTTAAACTGCATACTGAAAATGGTAGTCAACAGCCCCTGGTTACATATTCAAATACCATGAAATTGGACACATTCACACACCTCTGTACAGTTGTGTAGAATCACAGACAGTCAACTCAAGATAGAACTGAGTTTTTTTTCTTCATTTGAACTGTTTATGTCCTTGCTTTAACACAGAACAAGCTTCCAACTTACCTCAGTCCGGCCATTCCAAATTTTGCTCATTTTTATATTGCTTTTTCAGGCATTTGGAGGCTCAAGTCTCAAATGTTTGTGCTCATGCTTAGCATTCTGCAAATGGATTTGCAAATGGCCTCTCTGAGACCATTCCTATAGCTAAAACTATGTATGGTAATACAGTTGGATTAAATATCATTGTTCTAAACACAGTATAGAGACAACTCCTCCTCAAGGACATATAGGCTAAATAGACTAAGCAGATGAAGTCTTGCAGAGGAAACAGAGGTTTAATACCCTGTATTTAACTTATAACCTTGTTATGTTTCCATGTATGAAACCTTGACTTGTGTTTGTACATATTTTTAAGCATAGGCCTGTAACAGTTGGACTACTGTCACCAAAATTCTGTTTGAAAGTGATTTGTCCAGGTTGCTGAAACACAGCTGAGAATATGAGTAAATTCTCTGGAGCTCTACTCATTAGTGTGCTTCAAACTTTAACAAATTTGTATTATAAATGTGTTCTTGTAGGAGCAAAGCCTTTTCCTAATCTGAGATCTTCCACTCTAATTGATGTGAACCTTGTCATTGTCTCTCTACAGACTGCCATTGTCATCTCTCAGATGCTGACTACACATGTAAGTAGTCTTTCTATGTGGTGGGTTGGCTTTGTCTTACAGTCAAACCTCCACCCACTCATTCACTTTCCTCTTAAGGGGGGTGTGTGTGTGTGTGTGTGTGAAAATAAGAGCAGGGAGGAGAAGGCCCATGGGCTGAGATAGAGAAAGAGAGATCACCTACCATTTGCCATCATGAGCAAACCAGTCTTGATCAGGAGAAAAACAGTCTTGATCAGGAGAAAAATAGTTTTATTGTCAATTAAAATAGACTTACATCATAGAAGGACATGAAATTAAACATGTTTCCTTCTCTCTTTCTCAGGCTTTACTGTGCTCTAAACAGCACAGGGTAAGAGGAAACAGGACTTAATAATTTCTCTCTGTTGCTTCTTCCTCCTAAGATTTTTCTTCTGTTTCTCTGTGGGCTGCAGTCCTTCAGGAAATATCCAACTCCTGTGGGGTGGGGTCCTCCATGAGCCATGATGGACACCTGAACTAGTGCCATGGAGGACCACTTCTTGCCTGGCTTCCTCTGGCCTGATCTTAGTGCTCCATCTGTTGTTTATCACTCTTTTTCTTCCTCCTCTTCTGCCCGTGTGGCATTTCTTGCCTTTTCTTAAACACATTTTTCCCAAGACACCACCATCTTGGTGATGGAGCTCGGCTGTGCTGTGCAGTAGGTCCATCAGAGACAGCTGGAACCGGCTGTGTTTCACATAGGGCAGCAGCAGCTGCTCCACATAGGGGCCATTTCTGCAACCCTGTTGACGTTAACTTTTGGCCATGTTGAATTTACTGTAAAATTAATGGAACAGTACAAACAAATCTTTCCTTCCAGCTAATCGATCAGTTTGTACAGTGCACAGTCATCAAAATATGCTGACAATGATCTGATCAGTTGATAACTCAGCATTTGATAACCACTTTTTCATTCTACTTTTCATTTTATAAAAGCATCCTGAAGACCTTCCACTCAAAACAAAAAACAACCAATGCCCAGCAATTCAAATTTAAAAAATAACAAAGCAGGATCACTTTCAAATCAGTGGAAATCATAGAATCATTAGGGATTGGAAGGGACCTCGAAAGATCATCTAGTCCAATCCCCCTGCCACAGCAGGATCACCTAAGACCAAGTTGCATAGGAACATATCCAGGCAGGTCTCGAACCTCTCCAGAGAAGGAGACTCCACAATCTTCCTGGGCAGCCTGTTCTAATGCAGTTGAACTATTCCCATATCTAAATAAACATCTCCAGATCAGTAACTGAAAATATGCTGGTAATGTTTTCGGCAACTAAAATCTGCTGTTGTGAATTAGACGATGACTGGTTAGACATAGTTTATAAATTAAATTGGAAAGCTAAGATGGGAATGATAAAAAGGATCTATCAATGACTGAGTATGATGTAGTTTTCTTTCAAAAGCATTTTAAAATGTTAGCAGTTCAGTCTTAAAATGAGAGCAATCTGATCTTACATGTACAGAACTTCATGAGATAATTAATTCAATAAATACAAGTTGCCGTAATGAAATGTTGACAAGTTCTTGAATCATCAATTTGGTGAAAATGAAAATATAACATGACAAAGCTGAAAACAGATAAAGCTTCATTTAATTGTATCCATCAATTCACAAATACTTGAAATTACTGCAATTACCCTGTCCTGATTTCATACTTCATATGAGAAATGTGTTGATTTTTCAGAAAAGTACAGAAATAATCAAAATATTCTTATCAGCTGTTCCAGGTTAGGAAAAACAGAGTTTTTGTATCATCTCTTCTTCCTTTTATTCCCTAAAATAATATATATGTTTTGTTTTAGACTGTGAGGGAGGTGGAACCTCCCCACACCTTCAGGTGGTTCCTTTCCCACTCAGAGAAGCTCGGTCCATTCACAAGTTAATAGGCCATTTGGGGGAACAAAGGATGGGGCTTCAGGGGGGCCATAGCTGAAATAAAAGGATTTGGAGAGCAGGTTTGACTTCAATGTGGGCGTTGTGATATGTGTGGAGAAGGTGCAGGGCCATTCCATGATCGTACCCCAATAAAAAAGACGCTGCTTTCTCTCTTTCTCTTCATCTCTCCTCCCTTTCCCCTCTCCCACGGCCCTGCGGGCAGCCATGCAGGTGGGCCCCAGCCGGGGGGCGTGGAGGCCCCACTAATGCTTGATTCTTTCCTGCGTCAAGCAGAGCAGTTACTTTGATCATCACAAGCCGGGAGACATCGTGATTGGTGAGCTAGCCTTAAAGAGTGAGAAAAACCGAAAGTCTGAGCCCCCAAAGGAGGAAGGAGTCATCTGCTGGTTGGCTGTGATGCGGCTGCCATTGTGTGCTTGCCACGTGGCCAGGCCATGTGGCTGCCGCCATCCTGATTTACAGCACAGCAGGAAGAGAAGCCTTGTCACAGCTTGTCGATGAGAAAGACTCTGGGACTGTTTTGAGTTAGTGGAACTATGGAGCCCAGAAGGGCACTTGGCTTCTAGCATGGCAGAACTGTTTGCTCAAGACAAGCTGCAGATTTGTAACCGTTAGACCTTTGGCAGTATGTCGGGAAATTGTGGTTTGAAGTGTCCTATGAGTGGGTACCTCCTTGTTGCTCCTGCTGCACTGTGCTGAGTGTGTCCCTCTCCCCAGGGGACCCAACCAGAAACCAAAGACCGCTACAGAATGCTTTTCCTATTTCTGTTTCTCAGAATATGTGTAATGGCACTGTGATGGAGTTTTGCTCATGTGTTCTACTTGGGCTTTTTTCTTCATTTTTGTGCTTAGATGGAGATTCAATAAACCCTTCTGTTTCCAGGAGCTGTTTTCTCTTACCTAATACATTCTGTCCAAGACCCCTCAAGACGTGGTTGCCTTTCCTTTTGGTTTTACGGGATTTTGTTCCCCTAACCCAGAACATAAGTAGACTTGAATGCATCACAGAAAACTCCCAGTATTGAATTTAGGATCTAAATCAGAGTTATGTCAGTTGGATACTCATCCAAATAAAGTAGCACTGAAATAAATAAAAATGCATTGTGAATTCTATTTGAAATCAATAATACTGTTCAGGCTGGAATAGCAGAATTATCCTTACTTAAGTACATGATCTATTACGCATTTTCCCAAAACACTCCTTAAAATCACACAGTTTCCTTCTTTTTAATGAATAAATAACTCCAACAATATTATTTCCATGTTTCTCCACTGGCTGCAGCAAACAGAACCATTAATCCCATAATCTACACAAATGTTTTATAATTAATTATTTCTGGTATTACACATAACAGTTATTGGGGAGTAGCTGGGGGAAGGAAAAGGGCTGAGATAAATTTCTGAGTAGAGGCAGGTGTGCAGGACTGCTTTTTCCTATGTCAGTGACCTCTTAGCTATTCTTCTGACATCACAAATCCCATAGTACTTCCTGCAGAGTGCTCCACCCTGCATAGCAGAATGTCTTCACTGAGAACAGCTCTGACAGGTCAGCACGTTTCCAAGGGTTTGGTCCAAAGGTCATCAGTTCTTTGTCTCAGTGCTGAATAAGGACACTAAACACCAGGCTATTACAGAGTAAAGTGCTGGGTTGATAACATGTTTTAAAATAAACATCCTGGCCTGCACTTTCAGAACTTCATTGCAATTCCATGAAGATAAATTTATTTACTCCTATTTTCTATATCCTGTTAGGCTGCATGAGCAAGGGGCAGGAATCAAACACATGAATTATGTTGTCATGGGTTAATCTGAGACTGTATTTCTGCTAATGTTTCTCCTACCCTTAACAGTCTCTAAAAGCAAACTGTGCAAGGATTACACAACAATTCACTTTTGAGAATTGAAATTTGACTACTGCATGTAACTGTGAAGGTAGTTTGACCCAAAATCCACAGGGATACTGGTTTGTTTCCTATTAAAATGCAACTGTTTTAAGTGGCATTAACATTATGGAATCCTTCTGTGGATTTGGGAGCCATGTTCTTCAAAGGATCTCAGCCTCCTAAGCATTGATACATGACAGCTGAAATTTTGACAGATTTTAGACATACTAACTTACCAATAGATTTTTGTCAGTATATAACAATTTCTCTCAATTAAAGGTTAAATTATATGGTAAATATCATATTTACTTGGAAAGCATTGAAACACATAAACAGAAATCACATTAACGGTATTTTCAGTAGACTTCTAACTTCTTTTACTTTGCACAAAATTGTTTTCTCAACGTCTTTTAGCAGTAGAGCATCTGTATGTCCATGCAGCACTCCAACTTTTTTTTTTTTTTCACTCTGCTGTATTAAATGAGACAGCTTTCAGCGTGTCTTACGTAGTCAGGAAGAAAGCAGGGCTAATTCTCCAACTAAGGGAAAGAACTGGCAAATAACCACAGCCATGTCAGCAGATTTAGATTCTGATATTTCAGGTTGCTACAACAACTAAACCCAAGATACTCGTTTCATCCATGCTCTGTCCTGAAGGTTCAGAGGTGAGAGGCAAATCTTGCTATGAATAAACAGTCATCTACAGTATATTTGACATAGAAATTTTATTGTCTTGAAATGGCTTGGCTTCTACCACCCACAGTGTAGAAATACAACAGCAGAGTTTGTAAACCAGCTTCCATCCTGTTCTAATGATAGTTTAACAACCAGAAGAACTATAATGTTTAAATATAGAATTATTTCTGTTTACACATTTTACTACATCTGGTGTTATAGGAACTTTGTCAGTTTACACAATAACCACTGAACAATAGATATGTGCAGTCTGCACTGGGTGAAATGATACAGCCATTCTTTAAGGGATTAAAAGTTGTAGTGTTTTTTGTGATTTTTTTTTAAATTGCAGCAAATCTTGTCTTTGATGTGCAATACCTTTTTTTTTGGCAGCCTCTTTTTGTTGACAGAATCTAGTTCAGTTCAGAAGATCCAACTGAAATATACCACTACATCCAGACTTGCAGGCACCAGACACTATGGTGATGTCTCTGCTAGTAAATAAAACAAGATACACCAACCAGCCTGCTAAGTCTTAGGATATTTAAATAAGAAATGTTAAGGTGAGCCACGTATCTGAAGCTCATTTTTTGCCTATTGAGGATTCAACTTCTAATCTTAAATGCACATACATGATGTAAGTATTCAGAGATGGGAATCCCTTCAGCCCTTTTAGGAACCTCATGTCTGAAGGGAGTTAACTCCTTTAAATGTGACTGGCTATTAACACGCATATTAAACTAATATCTAGCAACTTTCCCCCACAATTACCAGAGTTGGAATTTTTTTTTCTTTGCATTGCAAAGTCACTGTTAAGGTGAGATTTTAATTAACTCCTTTTCTTCAACATTGGAAACAGAATTTGGGACTTAGTTTAAGTCCGTTATGCAGGTACATGAAACAATTGATAAAAGACTTAATCTTTTTCAATTAAAATTGTGCTCAGTCTTCTGATCTTCATAGAATTATCTTGTACTGTATATATTTTTAGAATCAACTGTATGAGTGACACAGGCTGTCATCTCAGTGCAAAGTGCCTTTTTTTTTCTTTTATTTTTTCTTCTTCCCATACTTTCTAGTAATGTAGATACTTCACAGATGTATCTAAAAGTGCAACCAGACTATCCCATTGCTAAAAACTTTCCTTTTTTTCTCATTTTGAGAAAATCTATATTAGATGAGTCAGTTTTATTATTTCCTTGTAGAAGTATGAACTGCTATGCTTGAAATTTGGCCCAAGGTCAAGTGAAAACCTGCCAAGTCTGACAGCCAGAAAGGTCAGAAAGAAGGTACTGAATCTCCAGCCTACTCAATGGAGAACTCAAGATTTCTGATTAACATTCTTGCTTGAGTTAAAAGTTTGACGTCTTGTTTAGCCCAGACCCCACTGACTATAACAGAAGTACAGTAAAATAAAACCCTTTGAGAGTTTGTTTTCCTTCCTTTAATAACTCTTTCTAAACCCTTACGATTTTTTCTTGGAACAACAGGGACACACAGGGTGCAGGTCGAAAGCTGCTATAATAAAATGCATCTTCCAGCAGAAAGGAAACAAAACAAAACACCAACCATTCTTCATTTTACAGATATAAAAACCCACAAAATCCAGATGACATGGCTTGACTTCATGTTTCATAATAATTGCTTCGTAGAGATTCAAAAGAAAAAGAAATCCCTTTTCCCTGAATGATATGTGGTTTTTTGTATGGCTAACAGAATGTCAATGTATTTCCACTGCTGCTAAATCAAAGGTAACAAAATTGTCTTTAGGAATTAATCAGTGTTCAAAAGTTGGAGGTCTGTTCAGGAACTATGCTGTTATTAGATAGCATGGATACATATTTGGCCTATGCATGCTTTTGGTTTATATCAGCACATTTATTCTCCAGCACTAAACACAGCTGTTAAATAGTGAGTCAAGGAAGAAGTCTGTGTGCTGGTGAGAACAGTTCTCCATCTCATAACCTGAAGCATATGTTTTCATTGAGCACTTCTAACAGGCAACCAGACGTCCATTAGCCACTTCTTTTTCCCCCTACTCTTGTTAGCATTCTTAGGGATAGTGTGAGAGATGCTACTACAAGGAAACAACAAGAAAAAAATACAAAAAATTCAGAAACTCATAAAGAAAAAGCAAGTTTATTTTTCCATCTCTGTTAAGCCCTAGAAAAGCCTATTACCACAGGTCAAAGGTGAAGGCATTTTAAATTGTGATTTTGAAGGGTGGTGACAATTCTGTATCTCTGTGTTTATCACTCTAACATCTGGTTCATATCTGGTCATGGTTATAGTTTGTTAGCATCTTGAAGTATTTTTCTTTGTAATACATGATTATACTGTGTCTAGATAGATGTCCTAGCAGTTAATTGACATAACAGAAAGGATTGCAAATATTAACAAAAGACAAAGCAATATATAAACTAATCCTAGGAATGTAAGGAAGTTGTCAAACGTTGTTAAAATAAAGGGCAAAAACAGTGACAAATCAACCATAGAACATACAAAATCCTTTCACACCATTGTGATATAGGAGCTTGACACAGAAATGATACAATTAATCAGTTACAACTCAACTGAAATGCAGGCATGGACATATATTTTGTACCTTTTAGACATATTGTGTCGCTGCTGTTAACTCATGGCAAGCATACAACAGTAAAGACCCATTTAGTAAAACCACAGGGTCATAGAACTGTTTGAGTTGGACAAGACCTTTAAGTTCATCAAGTCCAACTTAGATGACCTTTAGAAGTCCCCTCCAACCCCTAACATTCTGTGATTCTGTGTAATTCTGTGATTAGCCTACTGTCACTAGGTCATTGATCCATCATTAATTGAAGGGGAAGAAGAAAGTCTATAGGTCATGGAAGGAGGAGAGGGACACTTGGGGTGATTATAAGTCTCTGGTAAGAAATTGTAGGGATGCAACTAAGAAAGCCAAGGCCTCCTTGGAATTAGACCTTGCAAGAGAGATCAAAGGTAACAAAAACGGTTTCTTCAAATACATTGCAGCTAAAACTAAACCTAGAAGCAATGTGGGACCCCTGCTGAATGAGCTAGGTGCCTTGAAGACAGAGGATACAGAGAAAGCAGACATACTGAACACTTTCTTTGCCTCCATCAATACTTCTGGGAGATGTCCTGATATCAAATCCCAGACTGTCGAGGAAGCTGAGGCAAAAGATGTGCCTGCCTTGGTTGATGAGGACTGGGTTAGGGATGGGTTGAGCAAACTGAATGTATATAAATCCATGGGCCCTTATGGGATGCACCCGTGCGTGCTAAGGGAGACGGCGAAAGTCATTGCTAAGCCACTCTCCATCATCTTTTCTAAGTCATGGGGATCAGGAGAAATGCCTAGAGACTGGTGGCTAGTCACTCCAAATCTTCAAAAAGAGTAAGAATGAGGACCCAGGTAACTACAGACATGTCAGCCT